>VMDO01002643.1:0-136801 GCA_007922755.1 Pedetes capensis
GAGAGAACAATCCCTGGAGAAGGACATCATGTTTGGAAGAGTGGTAGGTCAACGGAAAAGAGGAAAACCCTCCACCAGATGGATTAACACAGTGTCTGCAACAATGGGCTTAAACATAAATAAGATGGTTTGCCTGGCACAGAATCGGCAAGTGTTTCGATCTGCTGTACATAGGGTCGCTATGAGTCGGACTCGACTCCACGGCACCTAACAACAACAACAACTGACAGAAACTTCCATCAATGATCTGCCCTCTCTGCTCTTTACTTATCCATTGAAAATCTAAGATTAATATTGAAAATAAAATTTATGAAAGGCATAAAATAAAAGTCTTAGAAATAAAACTCCAGTGGCAATGTTTCTGTGATACTCCTACCACCTGAAAAAGCAATAATTCATAGGATGTTAGCCCAATCTCCTTTGTAGTACCAGAGCTTGATCCTTATATCCCAAGGAGAAGGAGATAGTTGGAATGAAAGAAGCAGAGCAGATCTTCAGAGGAATGAAGATGTTCCAGGTTAAAGTGAGAAATGAAGGTGGCAGAAAGAACTGGGGGGAGGGGATCTGTTTCATGTGGAGAGAAGTAATATCCGCTAAGTAGAATATCTCTCACAATTCTACATGAGGTATCACTAGCTCTTTTGGTGGGCATTTCAAAGCACACTAGCTGGTATTGATTTGGCTCAGAGGCTAGACAGCAATTGAGACAGCTATGATCAAATATTTAGCACAGTTCAGGATGCTGTAGAAAATGGGAGTGCATGACCTGTTCTCTGTTGCTTCTATTCCCCATAGCTTTGAATCTTTTACCTTCCACTATAGGGCAATTTTATTCTAATGACAATTTTATTCTAGTTGTCATGAACTTTTTTTCAGTCACTGACTTATCCTTAGGTTGATGTTTAAGATGTACCCCCACTGCTCCTATAGAACAATGCTATAGACAGTGGGAAAGAGGTTAACAGCTCAGTGCCTTTGAGGGTTTCTTTGACCTTGAATTTCATGTCAAGACTTCTAGCCATCTAAATTCTCAATTTTTCCAGAGAGAGCTCTAGGTACTCTACAACCTACTCAACCATATATCTGTTCCTTTCTATTTAAGCAGTTTAAGGAGTAGGGTCACTAACAAGGCTAAAACCACAATGCAACCAAGAAGCACTGGTTCTTGTTAGGTGCTGTCATGTCATTGTCCAATTCATAGTGACCCTATGTGCAAAAGATGAAACACTATTATCCTCCTTCTATGCTATTCCCATTTTCCTTCTATGATCAATGTCCCCAAGCACAGGTCATGAGCAAATGAGAGTATAGCCTAGCTGAATGCTAATTTCTTCATCACAATAATTATAGCAAATTAGTTCTGTACTGTTAACTTCTACTATATCTTCAATTGTTTCACTGCTAAAATAGGAAAAAGCTTGAAAGACTAAGGCCCCGGCAGGACCAGTATAGAAATGAAAATTATTTACTGTGCAGCACATTTTTTAATTGTTAAATCCAGTAACTAGTTTTGAGTTAAATGATTGACATACTGGAAAAATTTGGAAGGAGGGGAAACGTGTTTCCCTAAAATGTACCAGTCTATTAATCATAAAACAGAGAATCCACACATGTACAGAGAAAGATTGTTTTACCTTACATGTTTGGGCATATTCGTCTTATATGACAATAACTAAAATTAAATGCAAAACTATAAGTTTTTCAGTAATCTTTATTTTTAATACAAAATATATAGCATTTTACACTTCTCTTTGGAGAAGATTCTTATTTCTAGAGGGCTAGTATGATATGGAAGGATATGTGGGTCTCTGTATTATCATTATATTCGTTCTTCTCTTGCCTTTTCTGTGCTGACTCCCTTGGGTTTTTCTTTGTTCTTCCTGTTTAAGTGAGGCAGCTTTCCGTCATGTTATTCCCAAGAGTGCTGAAGTGTGAAGCAAACAAAAGACAATCAGGTTGGAAGTATTCATTAGAGTTAGGTAAAAGTCAGGATACTCAACCAAAATTAATAAGTAGGGATGTAACAACCCTGCCTTCTTACAATTCACTCGAAAGTCAGATAATATCAATTAGCATTTATCAAAAAGAAATGGGCAAGTGAGGATGACAACATTTTACCTATCTCATAGGAATATGTGATGATGAATGACTCATTCATGAAATATTTTAAGTCAGTGTTTTCTAAGCACTCACAGGGTATGATTAAGCAACTCCAAATATCCATGTAAAACAGAAAAACTCAGTTATGGAGCCACATTTGGATGGCACAAGCCTGTATCACCCAATTAGAGTCCTAAACTTCTAGCTATTCCTGTCTTAGGAATATGACCAGGACTCTGAAGGTTTAGTTTCAGGACCAAAAAAAAAAAATCATTTTCCAAGTATATTACCAATTTCTAAGCAGTTCCTACTCTCTGCAGTTAGTTCCCACCCACCAAAGTGGCTACCATTAGACTCATTTATCAAGAGGGAAAATGGAAGTAAAGTAAAAACAGAATGCTTTGCCCAAGTGAAGAAACTGAGAATAGGAATTCTATTGCTGGACACTTAGGGCAGCATCTTATCCACTATGTTAAATTGTCTTTGTATGAAACTGCTTACAAGAATACTCTGCATATATACATTTTAATCATCATTATCATCAACTTATCCATTTGTGGTTTTTGTCTATACAAACTCTGAGGACTGCTTGGTGGGGAGAGACCTTGGGTCTATCCTTATGACCCAATAAAGCATTGCAGAACTAGACACTCATCCCCCAAGAACTTTGTCTGAGTTCTGGGTGGGTCTCTCCACCCTTCGGGTGAGCTGAGGGAACCGGGGTTTACAACCATCATCGCTTACCAAATCAAATGCTACTCCACTTTCAAGGTTGCCATGGATTTGTGACAATACTCAGACACAATGCAGTTGTTTCCACTCAGGAAAACACAGATCTCTTTCTATGCATGCCTCAGCTCACTAGAAAATCAGGCTCACTGGAAAATCAGTTTTTTCCAGGAAAGGAAAAAACAGAATCCTTGACCTTGCAACTTCTAGCATGGTCAAGTTTAAATCCACTAGAAAAGTTCATGCTTGTTGGATCTTATTTAAATATTGGATGTCAATACCAAGGCCAGAATTATGGGAATGGAATGAAATGTTGAAAACAAGCCTGACTTGTGAGATATAATTAATTTAGGTTATGTCTACAAACTTGAATTCCTAGAATTTTCTAGACATCCAGTAAATTAGGTAATTGCCTACATTAAATGGCAACAAAATTAAAATTTTATGAGATTATTCAACTCAACTAGTATTGATTTTTTCATTATTCCTTAAAAATATATGTGTGGAATGACTGCTGCTGTGCACTAAGAGTAAGCTGCTATGCACCAGTGACTAAGCATTGTGCTAAAGATATATTCAGGGAGCAGGCTGACTCTGCCTCTGCCAGCTTTCAACTTATAGTTTGGCAGAGGAGAGCCACACAGTACATTCAAATGTCTCATGATACACAGAAATAAAGATACTACCAATGAAGCACACCACCAAAGCACCTAATCCACCAGGGAGAATTAGACAACAATGACGGGACACATTCTGTTGAGACAAAGATGAGGCATGCCTAGCCTAGAGAAATACTGGGAAAACCAACATGATGGATAAAAGAGACCAGTGTTAGTCTCAAATTGTGGGGGTTGTGAGGGTTTAAGGAGAAAGGTGGGAAAAGTTAAAGAAAAACTCAGATTTCATGGGCATGGCTTTAAATTGCCTTCTTTTAAAGAAATAAATGAATTGAATGAAAATATGACATGACTGATTTAATTTTATAGGACATTTAAGCTATTTTTCTGATGACATCTGGCCCATATGAAGGAATTCAGTGAGTGAGTGCTTTAACTTTAATTTCAAGAAATATATAAAGTATAAAACATGGAGTATCAATGTACAATTCAATTTTAAAATGTTTCTTCACAGTTATACAATTAAGCAGCCAAACAGTGGGTAAGTATATTTCATTGGGCAAATTAAATTGAGAAGATACTAAAAGTAGGCAGGGAAATTGAGTAGCCGTAAGAGTGCAGAGAACTGAATTGAAATTTGTAATGTCCTTTTAGAGAAGAACACTTCTAGTTGAAATATCACTAATATCGATGCAGTTGAAAAATTCTTGCCTTAATACATTGCTTAAAAATATAATAATTAGCAAGTATTATTGATGGGTTGGATACATACATCAATGAAATAGAATAAAAAATACAGATATTGGACCACACAAATTTTTCTGAGATTTGACAAAATATGTAAAGATAATTCAAGGAAAAAAAGGACAGTCTTTTCACCTAGTAGTATTGGAATAACTGGATATCCATATGTCAAAAAGATCAATCTCAATCTAAATGACACACTTTCTACAAAATTAATTCAAAATGGATCACAAATCTAAATGTCAAATTTAAAATTATAAAACTTTTAGAAGAAAACATAGGGGAAAATTTTTGTGATCTGACATTAGAAAAACAGTTCTTAGATATGACACCAAAAGCTCAACTCAGAAAAGAAAAAAATGATAAAATGATAAATGGATCTCATCAAAATTGAAAACTTTTGCTCTTCAAAAAACAGTTACAAGAAAGAAAAAACAAGCTATAGACTGTGAAAAAAGATTTCAGATCACATATCTGAAAAAGAATTTGTACTCAGAATATATAAGAACTCTGAAAACTTGAACACATTTTTAAATGGAATAAAGATGAGCAGAAACTAAATCAAGAGGAGACATGAAAGGCTAATTACTGTAGGACTGTAGCATGCATTAATTCTGTTCTTTCTACCCTTTACATTTGTGCAAGTATCTTATTCCACTTTGCTTGAACAATTTCTTTAGATTATTCAATATTAGTAATATTTATAGTCAGTATCTTTTTGGATTTAAAGGAGAAGTAACAGATTTATTTGCTTAACTTTATATCTTAGATCTCTTTCTTAGGTTAAATTTCCTTCCTATTGTTGTTGTTGTTGTTAGGTGCTGTCAAGTCGTGTCCGACTCATAGAGACCCTGATAGGGTTTTCAGTGGCTGACTGTTTCAGGATTGCCTTGGGAGTGGATTGCCAGGTCCTTCTCCCATTTTTGCGGTGCTGGGGATTGAACTTTGGCCCTCAGAGACTGCAGCGCAGCAGCACTCTACCAACTGAGCTAAATCCCAGACCTTCCTTCCTATAGAGATAGGTTTTTGTTTACTTGTTTAATTGAAAATATATTTTCTCTAATTCCTAATTATAGTTTAGCTGAATATATATTTCTAGGTTGATGGATAATTTCTTTCACCATCCTGAAGATTCTCCCATATCTTCTGATTTCTTGCTGTCAGAAGTCTGTTGTTGGTAGGTGCTGTCAAGTCAGGCTCGACTCATAGTGACCCTCATAGGGTTTTCAATTGCTGATTTGGGATTGCTTCAGGAGTGGATTACCACATCTCTCTTCCTATCAGATACCGATTATTCACAAAATACAGGATGCAAATGTAGGAACATATGAAAAAAGAGGGAAAGAAAAAAATCAATGAGAGTATAATCCATGATTGCATATGATTCTCATTACATATTAATTAAAATTCCTACTTTTTTCCTTTTCTTCATTTGTTTATACTGTCGTATAAAAATGTAAGGTGATGAATACGTAAGCAAAACTGATTTAATAGTTGCATATTGGATATAGCAAATGACTACTCTGTATCCCATTAACATTTATAAATAAAAAATTTTAAAAAGCCTACTATTTAGTTGGGACTCTTTTATAAAGTCTTTCTTTTCTTTCTTACTGCTTTTAAGATTTCTCACTTGCAATTTAGTGTTTTTCAACTTTACTACAATGTACCTAAATATGAAAATATTTTAATTTATCAACTTTCGGACTCACTGTGATACTAGGAAAATCTTCCTCTCCCATTATTTTTATTCCTTCCTTCTAGAAGTTCTATTAGGCACAGGTTGAATCTTCTCATTTTTTCCTCCTTGCTTTCCTTAAATATAACTTCCAACTCTGTTACTCTCTTTGCTGCCTTGTGGATTAATTTCCTCAGACCTGTCATATAGTCCATTAGTTATCTTTAGCTATGTATAATCTATTACTTAAGACTTCTGTTAAATTTTTTATTTCAATTACTTCATTTTTGAATTTTAGAAAATCTGATTAGCTTTCAAGTATGTTTGATCTTTTTATTGTGCCTTTCCCCCTTGTGCTTGATTTCTTCTTTTACATATTTTGATATTTTTGAACACTTTTATTTTCTAGTTCTCAATTGTTCTATTTAAAAATCCTAGGATATATTCCACCATTAGTTGTTCCTCTATTTCTCACTCTTAGTGAATTATTTCCTACTTTTATTTGGCTCATGAGCTCATCTTCAGCAAAACTTTTAACGTGAGAACTGATGAGTATTCCATTATTCCATGTATTATAGAATGTCCCCTGAAAGAAGCTTCTTTTTCTTCTGCTACGTATTATTAGCAAAACTATCATTGATTATCTGTTAAATCTCTCAGCTTTCTCATACTTTCATGAAATACAGTGTCATGGTTACAACATTCTTTTGCCTGTGTGTGTGTGTGTGTGTGTGTGTGTGTGTGTGTGTTACTGGGGGTTGAACCCAAGGCCTTGAGCTTGCATGCTCTGCAAGTGCTGGACTATTGAGCTGCACCCTCAGCCCATTTTTTTACTTTTTGAGACAAGGTCTCACTAAACTACGCAGACTCCCTCTGGTGTCCAATTTGCCGTCTTCCTGCTTTGGCCTCCCAAACTGCTGGGATTACAGGCGTGCGCCACCGCCCCCAGCTCATGGTTACACATTCTAAGGGAAGCTCTTTTATTCTCATCAGACTTAAGGGGTAAAGAAAATGACTGCTTTCCCCCCTTATTCCTACTTTTAATGAGGCAACAATTTCAGCTAGCCTATCAAGAATCCTAATATTGTATGAAAGTTTCAGTTTCAGTGTGCCTTCTTGGATAGGCTCAAATCTTCCACTATGCTCATTTAAGCATCAGAAATGCAAACCTGAAGTGGATCTTTTAACATGTGGTATATGTACACAATGGAGCTTTATTAGGCCATAAAAAATGAAATTATAGCCGGGTGTGGTGACGCATGCCTGTAATCCCAGCGGCTGGGGAGGCGGAGGGAAGAGGATAGCAAATTCAAGACCAGAGGCAGTCTGTGTAACTTAGCAAGACCCTGTCTCAGAAAATAATAAAATCTACAAAATGGGCTGGGGGTGCAGCTCAGTGGTCCAGGCCCTAGGTTCAACCCCTAGTACCGCAAAAAAAAAAAAAAAAAAAAAAAAAAAAAAAAAAAAAAAAAAAAAAAAAAAAAAAAAAAAAAAAAAAAAAAAAAAAAGAAAGAAAGAAAGAAAGAAAGAAAGAAAGAAAGAAAAGAAAAGAAAAGAAAAGAAAAGAAAAGAAATTATGTCATTTGCAGGAAAATGGATGGAACTAGAGACCATCATTTTAAATAAAATAAGCCAGACCCAAAAGATAAATACCACATTTTCTCTCATACACGAATGCTAGATTTTAATATATTGTAAATATTTTAATATATGTCATGAAAGCAGAAGGAAGACTTGGGAAGGAAGGCAATCAGCAGGAGGGGGAAGGGGAAAATGAAAGGGTAATGGGAGTGAACATGAACAATGTATAATCAATGACATGCAGGTGTGGAAATGTCATAATGTAACCCATCAATTTGTACACTAAAAAAAAATACTAATAAAAAATAAAAGAAATGAAATCCTTAGATGCCATGACTCTTGATCTCTACTACTCAAGCTATCATTCACTTTCAGCCACAATACAACTATTGAGCTCAGCACTCAGGTTCATTTCTTGTTTGCTTTCCTGGAAGCTCAGCCATGCATTCAAGTGAATGTTGGCTATTATTTAGTTGTTTATAGGGATAACATTTTGAACTTATATTTTACTTTTCTTCCCTAGAACAGTACTTCCTAACTAATTTTTCATCAAGTTATATATGTAAAAATAATATTTATTTGACACTCAGAGGTTAAGTAGAAGAGATTAAGCCCGGTTTTGCTACTGACTAGTCAAATTATTTTACTTTCCATTATCATTTATTTACCCATTTGTAAAGTGGAAGTAATAACAGTACCTGCTCCATGAAGTTGTTAAGAGAACTAAATGAATTAATATCTTTCAAGTGCTTAGAATAATAACTGGCATTTAGTAAACAGTGTTTAAGTATTTGCTGTGTGTGAAAATGAAAATAAGAAAATGTCAGTAGTCTTGTAGTATGTTAATGTGTATATTTAAAATAAAGAAATTCTATTTTGTTTTATAATCTGATACCTATTGCATAAATAGAAAATTAACCAGAACCAAAAGTAGTTTTATTTACAATCACTTGGTTAGTGAATCTGAAGTTGAACAGTTACATTCACTCAAACCAATTCTCATCACTCCATTTTCTCTTCTATATCTTACATATTCACTTTGTCACTCACGTCTCAAATTTCTATAAGCAAAGAATTGTAAATGACAACTAAAGTGACTACTACATTTCTCCATTTCCCACTCATACAAGTACTCAGGGTTTCTAGGAAGCATGTAAATCCCAAAAGAAAATGATCCCATTCAAGAATTGAAGAGGTTTTCTTTTATTATGCTCCTCCTAACTTCCCTGGAGTAAACACTCTGACATATTGTTTTTTGAAGTTTCTTTGTGTGTGTGTGTGTGTGTGTGTGTGTGTGTGTGTGTGTGGTAGTGGGGGTTGAACCCAGGGCCTTGTGCTTGCATCCTCTGCAAGTGCTGGACCACTAAGCTGCACCCCACCCCCCCGCCCATTTTTTTACTTTTTGAGACAGGGTCTCGCTAAGTTACGCAGACTGCCTCTGGTCTCCAACTTGCGATCCTCCTGCCTTCGCCTCCCTAGCTGGTCTCCAATTTACGATCCTCCTGCTTTCTCATCCCGAGCTGCTGGGATTACAGGCATGCCCCACCGCACCTGGCTGTTTTTTGAAGTTTTTATCAGCTGGCACCAACTCATTGGAGAGTAGCTTCCTAAGGAACATGCTGAGATTTACCAACAATCTATACATTTCTGCATCTTTGTAGAGAGTGAGTTTTCCAATTAGTCTTACAAGTATATTAATCTTAAAGTCAATACCTCTTCTTTTAATTCAAATGTGCTTCTAATACTTGCATCTTGTTCTAGTTAAAATTGCTCAACAACTGATACAGTGGTTCTTAAATCCTTTCCTTGTTGATGTTATATGTCAGCGAGTCGGATCTGACTCAGCAATCCTCATAGGGTTTTCAATGGCTGATTGTTTGGGGATTGCTTAGGGAGTGGATTGCAATGACCTTCTCCCATTTTTGTGGTGCTGGGGATTGAATCTCTAAATTCTTTTTTTTTTCCCCCAGTAAAGTGTTTTAGGAAATGCACCCTAACTATCCACTAAAAGGAAAATTGTCAGCTTTAAAATTAAGTCTTTTCTAATTATTGATGTTTTAAAATCAAAGGGAAAAGGCCATACAGTTATATCTACCAGAAATCACACAAATTAATCTCCAAATTGAGTTCAATGACATTGTTCAGTGAGTCCAATACAGGCAGTTTTTCTTCTTGCATTGGCTCCAATGATCATTTCCTCAAGTTAGGACCAGCAGATGGGAGATGTCTTTTGTTTGAGAGTCATAGTGTTTGAAAAATATGTATATTTAAATACGCAGTGGCAGTTACAAATGCTCACACTATAAGAGTAAGGGATTACTCTGGCCCACAGAGAGAATAGCAACTCATACCTAATGCTCACTGACTAGAAGAATAAACAGGATCACCAGCCCTATTTAAATATCCTTCCTTCCTTCCTTCCCTGGAGTTAAATGCAATCAGATTTTATTATTCTATGATGATGAAAAAATTTTCTCTTACCAGTTTCCTACATACTAAAAAAAATCTTTGAAGAAGAAAGAGAAAACCACATTTGGGTCAGTAAAAATTCAAGGTCTATCTTAGATTTCATAGAGGAATAAACATAAGAGAGGATCATAGAGTAAAATTGACATGATACAATCTAAATGATGTAATCTCTGGTTTATAAGATATTGAAGCTGCTTATTCATACTTAAAATGGATGAACATTTGATAATAGCATTATTGTTTTCAGAATATCACAGATGTCTTTTCATTTAAAATCTTCAAACCTTTTTCAAAAAAAGACATTCCTTTAATATGTCAAAAAAAGAAAAAATGAAAATGTGCTATTCAATATATACATTCTATACTGGTTCTCAAATTGTCCTAAGGAGCCTCAGTGTTTGAACTTGTTGAAGATTCAAAAGAGACGTGATAGCTGTCTTCTACTAGATACATGTCTGCCATCTAGCAGAAGAAGAATTTAGTTTACTGGAATGAAGATCAATGTTGGAAAATTTCAGGACAACATACATTAATACATAACGTAGAGATTCATTCTTTTTTCTTTTCCTTTTTTTTTTTTTTTTTTTTTTTTGTGGTATTGGCAGGTTGGACCTAAGGTCTTAAGCATGCTAGGAAAGTGTTCTACCTCTGAGCTGCATCCCCAGGACTCTTTATAAGTTGTTCATTCTGCCTCTGGCATCAAACTGGTGATCCTCCTGCCTTAGCCTCCCAAGTCGCTGAAATTACAGGTATGTATAATAGCACTTAGCAAAGAATAGTTTTTTCTTGAAACAGGGTCTCATTATATAGCATAGGCTGTCCTGGAATTTGCTATGTATCCCAGGCTGGGCTTGAACTCACCATCCGTCTGCCTCAGCTTCCCAAGTCACTGGAATTACACATATGTGCCATCACACCTGGCTGAGAATTATTTATTTAACAATTATAGTTACCAGAGAATGAAATAGACTGTCTTATAAAGTTATAAGTTTTCTATCACTAAACACATACAAGAATGGAATAATGGCACATGAAAATATCTGACATACAGTGGGTTCTCAAGCGTATGTAAACCTAAATCATACACAATCTAGGTAATTTCCCTACTCAAGCATTACTACTAGAGATGACGTGAATAAGCTAATTTCAAATTTTTCCTTGGACTCAAAAAATCTTCACTGTTTAATTTTAAAAATTGTTCACTTACTTTGTAATTTCACCCCTTCCCCAACCTTCTTTTCAGTATGAATTGAGGTTTGGACTCTTCCAGAAATGCTCAAGGCAAGCTACAATGTGAGAGATAGTCACAACATAATCCACCCAAGGTTAACTAAGGTACCTCAGCCACGACACAATAGTAGTAGCCATATATTAGATTGTGAATGGTGAATACAGAACAAGCAAATATCCTCAGAAATAAGCTAAAACAGACTATTTCTGAAAGTGGTAATTGTGTTTTCAGTCCTGTAGTTGTGTGCTAAGGTTTAACACAGCTGGTAGAGTGCTGCCCTGCTCTGTGAAGCCCTTTGTTCAATCCCCAATACTGCAAAAATGGAAGAAGGACCTGACAGCCCAATCACAAAACAATCCCCAAAACAGTCAGCCATTGAAAACCATATGGATAGCAGAGAAGCACCAACACAGTGCTAGGCATGGCACTGTGTTGTGCAATGTTTCATCTGTTGTACATGGAGTCACTATGAGTAGGACCCAACTTGATGACACCTAACAACAACAAGAGATAAGTTGGTTTTTTAAAAAAACACAATGTTTTGCTTATTCTAGAAACTGATGGCTTGAAGTTCATCCTACAGGAAGTAAACCAAGATATTAGAAGGTCTCTGAGATCTTCTATATATTTACATCTCTGAACATGGCATATTAAGGTGCATTTCATGTCATAGATAGTTTAAGATATCTGCTAACTTGAATAAATTGATTTAAATTTTGTTTGTATTTTATCAAAATCAGAAAGACAGACAAAGTTACTTTATTGTGGAATGCAAAAATTACACTTTATGATCATTTTTATTTAATAATAAAGATATTAATATATTGGTATGTCAATATTACTATAACTATTTACAAAAGTTACCTAACAAAAAAGTATGTACACAATAACTGGCATTTGCTTAGAATTTCTAATGATTAAAGAAGCAACCTGTAGAATCAGGCTCTGTGGTGCACACCTGTAATCTGAGTGACTCAGGAGGTTGAGGCGGGAGGGTTGCAAATTCAGGCCAGAGGCAGCCTTCTCAGCTTAGGAAGAGATTCTGTCTCAAAATAAATTTTAAAAAGGAAAAAATGGGAGCACAGCTCAGTGATAGAGCATTTGCCTAGCAAATGTAAGTGTCTAGGTTCAACCCAGTACTGGAAAAAAATTTTTAAAAGCTTCTAAAATAGCATTTGTTTCTTCAGATTACTAAAGCAATGTTTTCCTTTGTTGTTGTTGTTGTTGTTGTTGATTTTTTTTTTTGAGACAAGGTCTTGCCATGTAGTCCAGGCTGGCCTCAGACTCACTAAGTAGCCCAGGCTGACCATAAACTCACAATCCTCTTGCTTCAGCCTCCCAAGTATGGAGATAACTAGCATGTACCATCACACCCAGCCATCCAGTATCCAACAATTGATGCAGGACCCACCCAGTAATAAATTTTAACATTATTTGCAATGCACATATTTATTTATTTATAAATTATATTTATGATATTTTCTGTATTAACTATATTCCATAGTACAAAATATAAAAATACAAAGTACAATATACAAAATAAGGTAAGTTTTATTGTAACAAAAATGGATAAAAATTTTCTCAATCCTTTTAAATTTCTTTTGTCTAGCTTCTTATCACTATTAAAGTTTATTGAGTAGCAAATGAAGAGACTTCAAAAACATGGAAATAATTGTGGTTGTTGTTAGGTGCCATCCAGTTGGTGTCTGACTCATAATGACCCTACTACAACAGGTGAAACATTATTGTCAGTGTTTCTCTGCTATTCATAAAGTTTTCAATGGCAGATTGATTTTTGGAAGTAAGTTGCCGAGTCCTTCTTCAAGGCCTACAGTATTTGGTGTTACCAGATAGTCTCCTATCCAAGTACTAAACAGGCCCAACCCTGCTTAGTTTCCGAAATCTGACAGGATTGGGTGCTACAGTGCTATGGCTGCAGGCTGGGAAATAATTAGCTCACAGTTGTTTGTTCACTTGTACATATTGTGTATGCATTATGAATACTATCTTTGATTCATTTTGGTTTGTTGGTTGGTTTGTTTATTGAAAGAAATGTTTATACTTCTTGTCCTTTTACTGAGAGTATCATTTATATAACAGAAGCCAAGGTTTTCTGTGGGTTGTGAAAATGTTGGCCATCACAAATTTCTTCATATGTTCTGGCAGCTATAAAAAAAATACCTTAGACTGAGTAATTTATGAACAGAAATGTATTTGTATAGTTTCAGAGTCTGACAAGTCCAAGATTAAGGGTCCTGCATATCCAAGTTTCTTCTAGCAGAAATTTTCAACTTGAAAAGAATACCTTTACAAGGTCATTGGGAAAGTTACTTGGCCAAAGTGAGCCAGCGTATTTAAAAAGATTTCAGCCAATCACAATATGACCATGGATACTTCTATGCATAGGCAAAAGTTCCATCAGCCCAAGAACTTCTGTCCAGTATTTAAATACATACTCCATTATTGAAATAAAACAAATATTTTAGAAGTCAATATTTTAGGAGGCTAAGTGATGAAATCAAAACATCAATACTCCCTGAACTAGACTATGGAAATTTAACAGATGGGAAATACTCATTTTTATTTTATTCCACTATACCACCACCCACCATCATGCCTAGCTTAACATCTAGATTTACTTGGGAGCCTCTTTAAACATTTACTGAAGTCATTTAAATTTAAATGCTTTCAAGTTACTAGAAATAAAAATATACCATTGTACCATCATTAAAAAAAAGATCAGTTTATCTTAGAAGACCTTTTGCAAGATGACTTGGAATAGGGCATGTATACATTGTATATAAGACATGACAAAGCAATTCTTCCTCTACTGTAGCAGACAGTAAAGTTTTATATAAAGGGCCAGCTAGTAAATATTTTAGTCTTTGCAGGCCAGATGGTCTCTGTCAGAACCACTCAACTCTGCTATTGTAGCATGAAAGCAGCCATAGATAACACATAAATGAATGAGCATGGCTGTTTTCCAATGAAACTTTATTTACAAAAACAGGCATGAGTCACATTTGGCCTGTGGGCTATAGTTCACCGACTCTGCTCTATATCATAGAGCTTCAGATAATGTATACGTTCAAAGAAAAATGTATAACTTAGCCAAATTTTTTTAGGTTTTTTTAAGCTATGAGTAAATTCAATGAAAAACAATTGACTTTTGTTTGTTTAGTAGAGTAATAGTCATTTGAAGAAGAGTCAGAAAATACTAAAGAATGGTAACTTCAACTCCAAAATGAAACAAAATATTTTGACAAGTTTTCTATGGTCTTTCTTCTGTATAGGCTTTACAGCACACATACTTAACATACATAATTTATGCACAATTTTATGAATTATAAGATTAACATTAGAAATATCTTGTTGCCATTAAAAACTCTTCATTAACATTCATATCTAATGATTGCATAACATTCTAACACACGGACACCATAACTTACGTCTTGTTGTTGTTGTTAGGTGCCATTGGTTTGGATACAACTCATAGTTACCCTGTGCACAATGGAATGAAACATTCCCTTACACTGTGCCATGGCACTATGTCAGTACTTCTTGGCTATTCACAGGGTTTTCGATAGGTTGCTTCAGGAGTGGGCTGCCAGGTCCTTGTCCCATTTTTTGTGGTGCTGGGAATCAAAGCCAGGTCCTCAGAGAGCACAGAGCAGCACACTACCAACTAAACTAACCCCCAGCCCATAAATTACTTAGAGTTCTCTTAATTTCTAACAAATATTTATAAATTTTCCAGTTTTAAAAAAGTAAAGTACTCTATGGGAATTACTAACATGTAAGAAGTATCCATGATCAAAAAAATAAGACCTATCAGAAAAACCTAAGCCTTACCTTTGAGCATGGAATATGAATACATTTTAGCTATGTTTTATACTTAAAAAAATAACTAAAATGATGACAAAAGAATATGAAAGACATAAACCCACAAGAATAAACAGGAGAGGAAATGACAGCAAACAAGGGATGTCAACAAGGTGGGAAAGCAGGGGAGAGGATCACTGAGTGCACTTGTGACTTAACCAGGTACTTGTGAGTTTTAGAGAAAGCCAAAAGGTGAAAAAGCAAGTCAGTTTGATCCTAATATTTCCACTTTGTTACAGTTTCTTCTTGTTTCATTTTGTTCCCCTCTTTCCTAACCTCAAGTATATTTTCCATGCCTTATCTGCATCATTAATAATTCTGTTTTAATAATTGGATTTAGATCATGGAAGATACATCATCTGATTTGTTTGTGCATTAATTATGAGAAAGCTAAACTTTTATTAGAGAAAGAACCCAAAATGCAGTGGCTTAAAGAATAGAGACACTTCTTTCTTTTGTGACAGGCTGTGGAAAGCAGTGGTCAAGGGGACTGCTCTGCCCTGTGCAGTCACTGAGCAAATAAGGTCCTTCACATCAAGCTGGCCAGCCATCCTGGGATGATGGGAATCATCTGCATGGTAGAAGACGGATTACAACCAAGTCTGGGCCCAATCACCAGAAAAGAAAACATGGAGGAAGCACAGCTAACACCTCAAGATTTCAGGGTGGAAGGAGTGGATATAATTTCTGCTTTTATTCCTTTGATGAGGACTAAGTCACACAGCCATATCTAATTGAAACAGAGGCTAGGAAATGTAATCAAACAAGAAAGGGAGAATTAATTCTTTAGAAAAGTAACAGTAGCCACTACAGCTGTTTTTCTTTCCTGAGTTGTACTCCTCTGGTATCTAGTAATTTTCACTTAGGGGCATATGCTCCTCTGGGCTTGCTAGGTCCTCTATGAGACTCTGTCTATTAGAGAAGGGCTTCTAAAGACCAGGAACAAAGAGGAAATGTTTGGTAATGTTCAAGAGCCACCTGCCTTTATACACTCCCATCACAGCAAGGCTGAAACTCTGTCCCATCACATTATGACCCAGAGACTCTTGCATCCACACAAGTGCCACTGATTCTTGCCATGAGAGATGAAATGGTACAGTGGACACCCCCTTCAGGGGAGAAGCAAGAGGAGAGTTTTAAAAGTTATGCTCCCACCTACTCACTGCCCTGCTACCCCGGGTTGCAGCAAGTCTCTCTCTGTATGCATATTCATATTCTCTCTCTCTCTGTCTTCCTCTCTTTCTCTCTTTCTTTCTCTCTCACCTCTTTCCTCTCTCTCTCTCTCTCTCATTCTTTTACAATTGAAATTACTACATTATCTAAGTCTTAGCTACCCATCATTGGAGGAGAGATGACTATTACTACTGAATAAGGATTATTTGAAAATTAAATGTCATACATATGTAAAATTCTTACCAACCTGCCTAAAGCTAATGAAGCAGTGGGTCAATGTTAACTACATTCGCCTACCTCACAGAGCCCTTTACTAGAGTAAGACTTCTGAGATCTGGTCTGTGACAAGGTCACTTTGTATTTTTTATGAAATTACCTAACTATACCTATATGGGTCTAGTCCCAGAAACTGTGATATAGCTAGATAAGGGACAACACCTTTTTCTAGCCATCATTTCCTATAATAAAAACTGAAACTGCCTAGTGGGATCTGTATTTCCAGGCCATCCCAGAAGCAGTGATGATCTGTTTGTGCCAGAGTGAACTACCTTGCCAAAATGTTTTAGAGAAGCTTCTGCTGCTTCATCAGGAGAAAAGACTACACACAACTTCAGTCTGCATCACCACTGGGCCATTGGAAAATAGGAAGAAAATAGCTTGGAGTAGTCTGAGGAGTCATACGCACACACACACATGTATGCACACACACAACAGGACCAATAGTAGCTATTATACATTATTTTATCTGAGATTTCATCCTTCCTAGACTTTTTGTGTCCAAATACCCTTTACCTCATGAAATTAAGATTTCAGTCTGTGTAGATGTGTTTTTGTTATTAAAAACCTTCAAAAAAGTGAAATTGAGCTATCCTTTGTTATGAGGTTCCTTACATTTTTTAAAATTTTACTATTCATAAATTTCAACACACCTAATGACTGTGTATAGATAGACCATTAAAATTGCTCCTGTGCAATGACTAATTCAAGAAGAATCCTTCTCAGTTTCCCAAAATTTAGTGTGATTTTAAGATATTTAGTCTCTTACACAATGCCTGTTTTCTTTAAACATCTTTATAACAGTGCTATTGAATTTTGATTTTCTTCCACTGGAGGGATTATGAGTAAGAGTTGTAGATATAGTCACATCTCTGCCATGTTCTGGTTCATATTTGCATGCCATTTTCCCATGTTTCTGATTTTACCTCTATAACACTGGAATAATTTGTTTGTTTGTTGTTGTTAGGTGCCATCAAGTCAGTGTCCAACTCATAGCGACCCTACCTACAACAGGTGAAACAGTATTGTCAGTGCTTCTCTGCCATTCATAGGGTTTTCAACGGCAGATTGATTTTTGGGAGTGGGTTGCTGGACCTGTCTCCCAAGCCTACAGCACCTGGTGTTCCCAAGTGGTCTCCCATCCAGGTACTAACCAGGCCCGACCCTGCTTAGCTTCTGAGATCTGACCAGATCAGATGCCAGGGTGGTATGCCCCAATCTCTGGAATAATTAGAAATAATAAATTAAACTTCTGCAGTGATTTCAGCCTTTTTCTTTCTTTCTTTCTTTTTTATACTGTAGATAGTAGTTTATCTTTTCTTTAGAACTTTTTTCAAGTAAATATAACATACAAACAGATGTAATGAAAGCTTCACAGATTGGTTATGGTAGATGGCAGGCAGGAATGGGGAGAACAGGGTGGATCCTCGCCAGCCCGAATCCCATATGACAGCCCCTGAGACGTGGCAACCGAGGCATTCTTCGAATTCACTTTGAAAAGTCCCTGCCCTAATACAGTTGACTGCCATGCTACCTCTATTACTTTCCCCCTTCCTTTCCTAAAGGTACAATTCCTGACTGGTTTTAATGTAAGAATTACCTTTTTAGCAAATGACTAAAAGATTTTAGGTGTGAGGGGTTTTTTGGTTTTGTTTATATTCCCAAATGTTCCACCTTTTTAATATCATTTGTCTTTAAACTAACACTATTAAATATAGTTAAAAGGGACTGCTTTCTCTGCATTGATGTAGGATTTATTAGAATAATTCATTGTTCCCTAAAGACAACAAATATACATACTGCAATTGTTGCAAGTAGCACAGTTATCATCTTCCCCCCACTCAAACCAAAACAAGGCTTCAAACCTAACTGAAGCCTTGTTTTGCACAATCAAAACTTGGCAACTTCATTAAATACATTGCCTGATGCACCTGTTTTGACTCTGTATATCATTTTAATTTTTCCAACACATTTTTATTCAAGATGTGCTGAATTTCTCAGAGGCTGTCTGAGGACTTTGAGACATCTGTGCCCAGAAGTTTGCTTAAACCAACAAAAAGTATTGAAGCAAAAATCAAAATTTGGAGCACCAATCTAACTGTTCAAGTATCCTAAATGGATAGAACATGTCAGTCCTGGTATATTCACCACCACTTTTAACTGCTTAGGACAACTATTAAAGTAAAGATGACTGCATTATAATGAAAGCTGTCACCGGAGTGGTGTGGGAATTGTGAAGGGAAAATAATGCAAGGGACCTAATGAAAAAACTTTCATTGGAATATAGAAAGAAAGAGAGAGAGAGAGAGAGAGAGAGAGAGAGAGAGAGAGAAAAGGAGGGAAGAAAGAATAAACACGTATATAGGATACAGGAGTCAATCTGAAAATATAACAAATCAGCAAATCTACAACTTGAACTATGAAATAAATAATAATTATATTGGTTTATACTGCAAAAAATAAAATGCCCTTGACTCAAAGTTTTATTTACCTAAACATGCATATTTATTTATACATAAATGGAGTAGAGGGGATAACTCTACCTACTCACTTATTTCCAATTAATAAATGTACAATGAATAAGGAAACTAGAAAATAATCATTAGAATACCATAGTTATAACTGTTGCAGGCAAGAACCACTGATACATGCTAAAGTTGTTGGCGAAAACTTAAAGAAAATCAGAATACTTGCATAACTTTTGTGTTCCTCTTCCAGAAATTTGTTAATTGCAAAGAGAAGTATAGTAACTTTACAATGGAGAAATCAGGAAGACAACACCTTAACCTAACAACCTAAGTTAATATCACTGGTAATAAAACATATCCACATACTATACCCTCACATCATTCAATGAGAATGACGCTACCATAAGATATTGTGCCCAACAAGGTACACCCTCAGTATAGTTATGAGAAAACATCACACAAACCAAAAATTGAGGACCATTCTGCAGGCTATCTGACTTACACATTTCAAAGTCATGAGAGTCAAGGAAAGGCTGAGGGAGGGACTGTGATTGAAGGAAAAGAGGTGCTAAGTCAGATAAAAGCAATATTGAGTCTTGGATTACATCCTGAAGAAAAGGGATGTTAGCAGAAAAGTTGGTAAAATCCAAACAACTCTCTCATTTAGTGAGTTGTTGTTGTGGTTGTTACGTGCCGTGGAGTCAGTATCCAACTCATAGCGACCCTCATAGGGTGTTCAATGGCTGACTGTTTCCGGATTGCCTTGGCCTTTCTCCCATTTTTGTGGTGCTGGGAATTGAACTCAGGGCCTCAGAGACTGCAATGCAGTGCTCTACCAACTGAGCTAAATCCCAGCCTGTTTAGTGAGTAGTACTGTGCAAACGTTAATTTCTTCATTTTGCCAGTTGTGCTCTGTCACACAAGATTTTAACATTAGGGAGAGCTGGGTGAAGGGTACACAATTTTTGTATTATTTTTGCAATAGTTCAATTGGTCTAAAATTATCCCAAAATCAATATTTTAAAATATGTATCCATAAGCAATTCCTTTTAGTAGTAGATAATAGTGTTCATTCAGAGTATGTCTTTACATACACCAAATTCAGAGAGATGGAGTTTTATTTAATATGTTCATTTATATATGTTCAGTCTATAATATACATCAAGCCTGCAGCCATAGCCCTGTGGCATCTGATCCCGTCAGATCTCAGAAGTTAAGCAGGGTCGGGCCTGGTTAGTACCTGGATGGGAGACCGCCTGGGAACACCAGAAGCTGTAGGCTTGGGAGAAGGACCTGGCAACCCCCTCCCAAAAATCAATCTGCCATTGAAAACGCTATGCACAGCAGAGAAGCTCTGACAATAGTGTTTCCCCTGTTATACAGAGGGTCGCTATGAGTCGGATACCTACTCGACGGCACCTAACAACAACAACAACAACATAATATACATCAGTAAAAATTTAGATGAGTTTCTCAGATTAATCAGGTCAACTAAATAGTGCTAAATCTCCATTTGCACATTATCTTACAAAGATACTGATCAAAATATGTATCAGTTTACCACTGTTTATTGATCTTGGCATTGAATCAAAAGAATATACTTTAAAATCTCTGGTCCATTCAAGTAAATGAAACTAAAATAAAATAAACCAGAAGTATAAATGTGTGATAGACACTGTTCTATGTGCTGTGTGAAAGTAGTAGGTAAAACAGACTTTGTCCTAATATAGCTTATTTTCTACCAGAAATCATTCAGTTATTTATCTTTTAAAGATCCTCTCAGGCAATTATCAAAGTCAATAATCATACACAAACTTCTCAAGAGCAAGAACTCTACCTTCTATTTCTTTTAAACCCAATAGAATGTGTTATGTATATAATGTAAATACTCAATAACTGCTGTTAGTTGGCCAACTCAGAGCCAAGATGTGTATATTGCAAAAGCATTTTTGTTCAAGCCTTTGAGGATTTATGTATGCAAAAGTAAAATACAGATTGTCTTATAAAGTTGCATTGATTTGTGGTTAGAATATTTAATATGAGTTCTACCTTTAAAAAAATTTGACATGTACAATACAATACTGTTAAGTATAAGATTATATAGCACATCTCTAGGATGTATTCACCTTGCGTAATTGAGATTTTATGCTTGTTGATTACCAACTCATTTCCCCATCTCCCAAGCCTCTGCCAACCATAATTGTACTCTCTGATCTTATGAGATTGACTATTTTTAGATAGCTCATATACAAAAGGTCATCAAAAAATGTGGTTAATGTTTACATTTAAAATTTTAATTATAGTAAAAACACATTGCCATTAATCCTCATCATTTTTAAAAAATTTAAACCTTCACATATTTTTCCTGTGGCTGGCTTATTTCACACAGCATAACACCCTCAAAGTCTATCTATGTTGGCATATATTGTGGCACAACTCTCTCTCTCTCTCTCTCTCTCTCTCTCTCTCTCTCTCTCTCTCACTTTCTGTCTGCCTCTCTCTCTTTCTCTCTCCACATTCCAAGTCTTTATTCAACAATTCTTTACCTCAGATAGCTTTTGGCCCCTGAACTAGGTCCTCATTGTTCCAGGCATGTGGGCCAGTCCAGCCTATACAGGTACCCAGCACCCAACAGCCTGTGGCCAGATTGCCAATGGCTATAAACCACTTCATCTGCTGCCACTCCAGTCAGGACTACTGTTTTCTCATTGTGCTCTGGTGCTTTGTTGACACTGTCTGCTGTGAACCAGGGCCCCAGCACATTCTCCCACAGCAGGTAACAGGCCTTGCCTAAAGCCAGAAGCCTGAAATACCAGCTATAGAAGGAGCAGCAGCTGAGCACCTACGCAGTAGCTGTCAGTAGGATCATATCCCTCAGGTGCTCTGCCATGTGCTTCTCCAGGTTAAAGTCTATGCCACCATCCATCAAAGCCCCACCATCACAGAAGGCTGCCCATGCCATCATAGAGTAGTAGTTGTCCCCATACACCAGCCAACTAAAGTCTGGGGCCATCTAGGCCCCAAAGGAGGCAGATGAATGGAAGACCAAAGTGACAACACAATAAATGACATTGACCCCCAAGTAGATCTGCAGCTAGAACATCAGACTCCCATTGTTCTCTTCAAATATCTGCTTCTACTCTCTTCTGTTCACTTTACCCTTGGATACATGGTGCAAGGTATGGTCACCCTGCTGGGGAGATAAGGGAAGATTACTGAAACCATAGTCAGTAGGTACCACATCAGCAGCACATGCACTTCCCATGCACCTCCTTTTTAAAGTCTGAATAATATTCCATTATATGTACTTACTATATTTTCTTTATCTATTCTCTCAATAGACATTTAGATTGTTTCCACACCTTGGATATTGTGTATAGTGCTACAGTGAACATCAGTGCGGTATGCTAATATATTTTTGAGATACTGATTTCAATGGTTTTGGATACATCCTCACAAATGGTAGGGACTTTTAAATTTTTTTGAGGAATCTCCACACTCTTTTCCATAGTACTGAACTATTTTGCATTCCTATCAACAGTGTGCAACGTTTCAGTTTCTCTACATCCTCTTACTTACTGTCTTTTTTGTTTTCATGGATATGATTCCAATAGTACAGGTCACGAAAGTAAAAATAACAAATAGGACAACATCAAGCTGAAAATTTTCCACACAGCAAAGGGAGCAATCAATACACTGAAAAGATGGCCTACAGAATGGGAGAAAATATTTGCAAACAAGTTAGAGAATAAAGGGTTAATTTCCAAAATATGCAAAGAACTCCTACAACTCAATAGCAAAAAGTAAATAAATAAACCAATGACTTAAAAAGATATTTTTCTAAAAAAGAAATAAAAGTGGTGAAAGGTCTAGGAAAAGATGTTCAATGTCACTAATAATCAGAGAAATGCAAATAAAAATTATAGCAAGATATCAGCTCACATCTGTTAGGATGACTATTATTAAAAGACAGCTTTTCAAAACTGTTCTGTGCATTGCAGATTATAACAAATTGCTCAAGTTGACCATTTCCGCTTATATATATTTCACCACAGTAACTAGAAGACCAGCCACAGAATTTTCTAAAACATATTACCTATTAACATGCCTACCTCTCCCCAGCAATAATAGATGACTGTCTTTCCTCTTTGTCAATTTCAATTGTCAGGTATTGATAAACATTATTGGGCAAAAAGCTACACAAACTGATTCAGCTATTAGTACAACTAAGATCTATGATTTAAAGAATAATAATAAATTGAAAAATCTGTTCTGTTATAGAAATTATTTCTAAGTCAGTTTCAGGTCATTCCCTTCTAAGAATTTCCTTTTACTTTACCCAAGACTGGCATGATTTTCTGACTTATTTCTACTTCTGTGAAATATGTACAATTCAGCTAACTCTCAATTTATAGAAATAAAGAATACCTGAGTAAATTAGGACCTCAGGAGAGTTATGAAAATGGTCAGAGAACTTGAAATCTTGTCTCATGAGGAAAAGTTGAGGTATCAGATTTATTTATTTATTTATTTATTTATTTATGTTAATTTAGAGGCAGGTCTTGCTAAATTGTGTAGGTTGCCGCTAGTCTCAAATTTATGATCCTCCTGCCTCAGCCTGCTAAGTCACTGAGATTGCAGGTGTGTACCAGAGCATCCAGGAAGTTATATTTAATTTATAAACCTAGGGAGGACAGGATGTTGTTAGAGGTGCTATCAAGTCGTGTCCAACTCATAGCGACCCTCATAGGGTTTTCAATGGCAGATTGTTTTGGGATTGCCTTGGGAGTGGATTGCCACATCCTTCTCCCGTAGAGAGGACAGGATAGCGATATTCAAATACTAGGTTTGTAAGGTGGAAATGGAATAAGACTTGATGTGTACCATGTAATTCAAAAGATTAGATCAAGGATATCTGGGTAATAGTTATATCCAAGTGGGTATCTAAACAATTTGAAATAGTTTTAGCTAGAAAAGCCATAAAGCCTACCTGTCAGGAATGCCAAATTGGAGTCTAAGTCCTTTAGAGGTTTAGGCCAGGTCACTTCCAAGATGCTAGGGAACCACAAGCTTAAACTACAGGTAAAACAGAACTGTCAATCTCTGAACAAACCATTGCATTATACTTACCCATTCCTCAGTCTAAATTTTACAAAATTTTAACACTCAACAAGCAGAAATTCATTTTCATCTTTCCTCTTCATGTTTGCATGAGCTGCCATAACAAAATATCACAAAAATTGTGACTCAAACAACAGAAATTTATTTTCTCATACATCTGGAGACTCAAAGTCCAAGATCTAGGTGTCAGTAGATTTACTTTCTCCTGTCTCCTCTCTCCTAGGCTTGCAGGTAGCTGCTCTCCTGTTGTGTCCTCACCTGGCCCTTCCTCCATGCGTGCACTTATCTTGGGTGTCTTTCTTTTCTTCTAGGACTCCAGTCATATTGGATTAGAGTCCCACCTGTACAACTTCATCTAATCTCAGTCTCCTCTTTGAAAGTTCTACCTCCAAGCAGTCACATCTCAAGATGTTGGGGGTCAGGGTTTCAATATATGAATTTGGCAGGGAGAGAAAATCATTCCATCATAGTCTTCACTCTTTTCCTTTCTGCTCTGTTGTCAAAAAGTCAATGGACATTGAAACAAGAAGTAGAAAGTGAGAGTGAGAAAGAAATCCAAGAGTTGATGATCTTAGTGGTTCATCAGCATCTAGCTATCTTGACATAGTTTGTGCAACACAACAAGAGGCAGTCCCTTAAAAAACTAGTAATAAGAGTAGGAGAAATGGTAAGAGATGGACTTTTTTCCTTTTGTTCTCCAAGTTTATGTCTGTTCCCATAGCTATTTCTGAAGATCAAAAATAAGAAACCTGACCAATATGCCTAGCTTAAGGGAATAATTAGAAAATACATTAATTATCATCATCATGTACTTTGTCCACTAAATAATTGAATATTCATTCAAATAAGAGGTTGTGACATTATTGTAACAATTACATGAGAGGGTATTTTAAATTTCATAAACACTTTTGATTTCACAACTCTCGGGAGAGTGGCAGGTCAATGAAAAAAAGATTGTCCACTGGATGGATTAACACAGTGACTGCAATAATGAGCTTAAACATAAAAAAGATTGTGTGCATGGCACAGTGTTGCAGTGTTTTGTTCTGCTGTTCTGTTGTAAGTAGGGTTGCTATGAGTTGGAAGAACTCAACCACACCTAACAACAAATCCTTTGCAACAGTGAATCAGGGTTAGCTACTCAATTTCTACATGAACTTTCCCATTTAGGGCACATATACTGAAGTCATTTATAAATTTCATGGATTCTTTCATTAAATAAATGCTTACTGAATGATGACAATGTGGCAGAAACTATAGAAAGAACAGCAAATGAAACTTTTACCGTCTCTGACCATCTCAGCTCTCAGAAAACTTACACTGGGGAGATGGGCAGACAAGTAGACCAGCAGTATCACAGTGAATGGTCAACGCACTCAGGGGCATGCATGGGGTGCCTAACTATATTTGAGAAGTCAGAGAAGGATTCCTGAGTGAGGAGTGGTGAGCCAGGCAAAAGAATGGAATGAAAGTCACTTCCTTTGTACTTTTGACTCCCAACTTCTTTTTATTTTGAAAATATTCAAAGTTACAAAATTTTGTTTTTAAAAGTGTTACAATCAACATTCATACTTCTTTTATCTAAGTCCACTAACTTGTTATCAGTTTGCTATATTTGCTCAACCTCTTTCTCTCTCTCCCTGCACACAAGCACATACACATGCATACACATAAACACAGTTTTTCCTGAACCATTTTGAAAATCAGTTGCCTGTATCACGACACCTTACTGCTAAGTATTTCAACACTCTCCTATATCCCACAATACAATGATCACATCCAAGAAATTTAAAATTAAATCAAGAAATCCTCTCATATAAAGCCCATATTCAAATGCCTCCAACTGAGCTGGGTGTGGTGGCACATGCCTATAATCCCAGAAACTTGAGAGGCAGAGGCAGGCAGATCATGAGTTTGAGGTCAGAGGCAGCCTTAATAACTTAGCAAGACCCTATCTCAAGATAAAAAGAAAGGGGGAACTAAGGGCACAGCTCAATGGTAGAGCATTTGTAAAGTATGCACAAGGTCCTGGGTCCATCCTCCATACCCCCCAAAATCTCTAATAATCCTTAAAATGTCATTTATACTTTCTCCCCCACTTTCACCCAGGATCCAGTCAAGACTTATCCTAGCTGGTCTACCAGTGAGCTAGCAGAAAGCAGATCCAACCCTTCTATTCAGCAAAAGGGTCACACTCTAGCTTAATTTCCTAAGGAATGATGGCCCCTTGTGTCTAGGTGTAGGAGGGTGGCATTCTCAACACTTTTCTGCAAAAAGGCAGTACACATGCTCGGACTTCTTGACACTTGACCTGAAGATATGTATCCTTCAGTCCCCTAACACCACTGGCTAAGTCAATTTCATATTCTTCCCATAAAATTGATGTCCACAGAAGGGCTGTATCTGTCCCCCTCAGCACACAAATGGGGCTATCAGTCATGCTGTGGCCCAAACATATGCTACACATGAATCCAGAGACTTACACAACTTGTACATGTGCCCCTGCCAGTGTGTTCCAGCCAGCCCCATGCAATTCTCCAGCATTAGCCCAGAACCTTCTACATAATACATTCCACCAGACTGAATTCATCTGTGAGAGCTGTTGGAGATTTCCTCTGCTCATCTTTGTTTTGCACCTAGTACCATGCCTGAAATATAGTGGGCCATTGATTGATGTTTGCTGAATGAGCAAATTACAAATGAAAGTAAACCCATTTATCACCCAAATGACTCTATGAAGTGGTGTTGCCAGCCAATAACAACACCATGCATTCATAGGTATTTATGAATTTGCATCATATTATAAGCATGCAGTTTTAACACCAGTGAATTTCCTCAATCCCAGCTTGCAGGGAATAAAATGCCAGTGTGTTTTCACTGCCTCCCTGCATATGATGGTAGTAAAATATTCACGACTTAGAGAATTATGCAGTGTGTTTTCAACAGCAGCTTTTGAAAGCCACTTTTTCCATTAAAACTGTCAGTTTGGTAATACAGCCATGATTTCAAAGCAAAGGAGCATTATGGCGCAAATCAAAGATAGATTACATATTTTATGTTTATATATTCTAGCACCTTCATGGTGTAAAGTTGTTGGAATTTTTTTTAGACTTTATGTAAGTCTCATCCATTTTGGAATTGGAATGTATCACCTTTATTATAAACCAAATAAAACCAGTATATAATATATGTGGTATTGCTAGGTATTATACCTACTCTATTCACTAGCATCTGCAAGGGAAATGCATGGCAGTGGGAACTGGGGAAGCCATTCCCTGTTGCTTTATTTTTCAGTAAATGAACCTCTGTGTATCTTCTAGCTTCCTTGCATTTTGAAAAGATATATAGATATCCCTAATATTTCTAAAATTACACCACAACTACTGGCCCCTAACAAAACTAAGCAATAAATTTATAGCCGAGAGACCTCAAAAGTGAGAGGAAAAGCTGATGCTTTTTTAATTAGGAAAAATATATTAATATATCTGAGAATTAGTTGCAATGGAAAGCTATTACTGAATTTGTGGTAAGAAGAAAGAAAAATTGCTTGGCAAAAAGACAGCCCGCATCTTAATTACAGGTTACAATGCACACTTGGACACGCTCAATTTCAAGGGAAAAAAATAAAAGGAATTAAAGTTCTTAAAATAACAGTATTTGTCCATAACTGGTAAGGCTTTTCAACAACACATGCAAGTGACAAGATGATAGCCTCTTTAAATACAGCTAGATAATATGCTTCAGAGATTTCCATCTTTAGCAATATGGTGGCAAATAAAGGGCTGTATAAATTAAACTAATATTGGAACAATGCTGCAGTCCCAGATTCAAATTAAATGAGAATGATTTTATTTAAGCCTCTCTTCTGGTCACCAAGCTTCTAGAAGGGGAATAATAAGGAACCAAAGAAATATAAAAAGCAATGTAGTGTCATGACTATGAATTTTGGCTCTGGAATCAAACAACCTGAGTTCAAATCTGAGCACTATCATTTATTAACTCCTTAAAGTTAGACAGTTCACCCTCTGTGCTCTGCTTTCCCATCTCTAAGTAACAGTAGCAGATACTTAGTGTGGCTAAACCAAGGCCATTCCTAGCATCTTCCCTTTACCCACAGGAGGAAGAGGAGCTCACTCCTTGCTTCCCAGTTTCCCTCACAGCTAGCAGTGGTCCTGTTGTGTCACTGTGACAAATGAGATACGAGATACAATTAGCCCGCTGTGGAAGATAGTAGTAAAGGACTTGCTTTTCTGTGAAAGGGATAGTGGTAGCTGGTTTTACCTCTACCTCTAGCTTCTTCCTTTGTGAAGATGTTCTAAATTGTAGCAAACACCTTGCAACTTGAAGGAAAGGCCTGGAGAATTCTGAAGACATTGAGTCTGTCATCACTGAGCCACAGAATAGTCCTCCAGAGCTACCCTTCTCCTAACTTCTTTGCATGTAAGAAAAATAAACACCTATTTTTAATCTATTCTAAGCTAGGCTCTCAGGGCTGGGATTTAGCTCAGTTGATAGAGCAGCTGCGCTGCAGTCTCTGAGGTCCCGAGTTCGATTCCCAGCACCACAAAAATGGGAGAAGGACCTGGCAATCCACTCCCAAGGCAATCCCGAAACAGCCAGTCATTGAAAACCCTATGAGGGTCGCTATGATTCGGATACCGACCCTACAACACCTAACAACAACAACAACAACAAGCTAGGCTCTCAGCTACTTGCAGCAGGAAGCATTTTTAACTGGCAAGGTGAGATTAGTAATAGTACCTACCCTACAGAGTTCTATGTTAAGGTGGTTGTCGTTGGTGTTGTTGTTGTTGTTAGGTGCCATCAAGTTGGGTCTGACTTCTAGTGACCCTCATAGGATTTACAATGGCTGATTGCTTCAGGATTGCTTCAGGAGTGTATTGCCATGGCCTTCTCCCGTTTTTGTGGTGCTGGGGATCAAAGGAGGATCTTCAGAGAGTGCAGAGCAGCGCTCTACCAACTGAGCTAAACCCCAGCCCCATGTTACAGTTAGACAAAGTAATTCACAAAGAGCTCTTAGCACAGGGCTCATGACATAGGGTCAGCTGAGAATATTAGTTTTTAGTTGTGGTAGCATTGGTAGCAGTTTCTCCATCATTATTATTATGTTTTGAAACATGCTGGGAAGAAGAACATATCTCCAACAGGGTACCTCCACATTGGGTACCACTTTTCATAACTATCTAGTAGCCATGGGGTCAGCAGACACAGAAAGGATTATTCTGCATGCCAAGAGTTAGTGTCAGAGAGACCAAAGTGGAGGCCAGAACCTTCGGGTACACTGCCCTCCCCCACCCACCCCGAGTGAGTGTATCAAGCTCTTTTTATTAGGCACTTATCACAACATTAATCATTCTTATGAGTCAGGGTGAAAGGAGGTTAAAATATATTTCCTTGTGAGTCAGGAAAGGATTATTTATGTTAGTATGTTCTGCTCACTGTACGTGTGGATGTATGCAGGGTCTATGCCCAAAGACAGAGATAACAAAAGGAAGATTTTAGGCTTGGAGAGCTTATAAGGGCTGAAGCTTTCCCCAGCAAGAAGCTAGAGCCTTCCCTGGCCACTTTTTCTTTAGATTTTCTCCAGCCATGCCTTCCATTACAGCCCTATGTGTGCTGTCTTCAGTACCATGAGTCTAGGCCAAAAGATATTTAAAGATTTGTGCATCCCTCAAGTTTCATTGGCTCTGAAGAGAATCTAGTGCTCAAAAGAACTAATGTGGCTGCCAAAGAAGCATTGGCTAAAACCATACTCACCTCAGGCATTGAAGAAGATGGGTCATCACTAAAATCCATTATAAGAGACACAGGTAAAGCAGACAACATATATATATATATATATATATATATATATATGTGAGTTACAGAGAATTTAATTTACACAATACAAAGGGTTAAAGCTTATGAAAATTGACTTCAGTGCAGTCACATACCAAACAGAAAGAGACATGTAATTTATCATTTTATTTAAAATTTTTGTATTTTAGAAACTTAAGAATTGTTAATTAAGTGTATCTCCCCTTGCCTTAATTATTTTTTAAAAGGCAACTATTTGCTTCCTCACCACCAAAGATTATGCACCCTAACCTTCCAAAGTAAACTGCCAATTTTACTTTGGCAAGATAGTTACCAAATAACTAAATGGAAAACTCCAGGATATCAAAGAAAAATATGGGACATGTAGCCATCAGAAAGCCCATCTCCTAATAACAAAGAACCTCATGCCCTGGTCATTGTTACTGCAACATGTCCAATACTATACACAGGCTCCTGTTGTTGCAGGTAGGAAACGTAGAAGGCGGCAGCAGCTAAATCACAGGTTAGGAAGAAAAGATGGCAAAAACCTGTACTTTCCCTGCACACACAGTGACACAGTAACTGCTTCTATATCAGATGTTCTGGACTAGTCTCTTCAGCTAGAGGATGGAGACAAAACATGGAGGCAGCATACTAGGTATAGGTTTATGACAAATGCTTAGAGTCACTCAAGTTGATAATGTTCAGTGCAAAACAAACGGTATTATGTAATTTCCCAATTCGTGGTGCTGACCTTTCTGGAGCAGAATAGACCGACTTCATTAGTGCAGTGCCACAGTGTGCCACGCAAAGCTCTGTGTCTCACTGGCCCATTAGGCAGAGCTAGCCCAACCTGCTGGCAGCACAACTGTAACAAACACAGCACCCCTTTCTCCTCCCTTCTTTCTCACCATGATGTAAGGATGAATTGGTAGCTTTAACTCTGAGCTTCCTGGCATTGGTCCATTTGTATCACCATCCTGGCATTATTTAAGCACAGTGTGCTTCATATTTATGAGCTTACAAAATTTCTGTTCTCCTGCTTCTGCCATTTTTAAGAATCAACAAGGGAAAAGGGTGTGATCATGAAAGCTAGTGTGTTACCAACCAACCTCATTCAAATGCAGGCAGTGTGTTGGGAATCTTAATTCTATTAGAGCATGAACAATGAATGTATTTGTATTAGTTACTTTGCCACTTTGAGATTAAACAAACCAGTGAATGGGACTCTGGGTGGCAACAGAATGAGATACTACATTGGATGACGCAGGCAGACAAATGCCAGGGAGCATTTTTATAAACAACAAGTCTCTTTCCTGCCTTCCCATGACTTTTTGGCAATTTGAATTCTGTAAATGGAAATGAATAGCTCCAGTCCTCCAATATCTTCATTCAGCAGTTTGATTCCGAGGTTCACATGATGCATTTATCTCTGTGGCTCCTTCTGAGGAAGTGTGTCCCATTCAAAAAAGGTTTGAATTAGCCATAGTTAATGCCTTCTATCTATTCTTAAATTGATATCCTTTCCTGAATAAAGTTCTAATTTGCAATAATTGCCAGAATGACAAACTTGCTGCAAAACTCCTACCAATGCCACTGTGAGACTTGTTTCCTACAAATATGATTAAACAAATAGTTGTATTTGAAACACCGCACACACACCCACATTCACATGCTCACATACCCAAGTACACACGTGGTACACATATGAAAATCATGTGTGCTCCAACTCTATTCCTCCTCCATTTCAGCACTTATGTGGGAAAAACCAGCACTTCCACTTAACAAACAGTTACTTAATATGACTGAGATCAGCATGATTTTTGAGGAAAATTGAAGGAACTCAACTTGTTGTTTGAAAGATTAACCTTTTCAGATAGAGAATCTGGACAGAACATGGAGACAAAATATTAATGAGTGACTAGAAATTTGGGCCTCCAGCTCTACCACTGTATATCTGATCCTGTCAGATCTTGGAAGCTAAGCAACATCAGGCCTAGGTAGTATTTGGATAGCAGACTGCCTGGGAATACAGAGTGCTGTAGGCTCTGGAGAAGGACCTCGCAGGTCACTCCCAAAAAGCAAACAGCCATTCAAAACCCTGTGAATAGCAGAGAAGCATTAATAATACTGTTTTGCCTGTTGTATGTAGGGTTGCTATGAGTCGGACACTGACTCGATGGCACCTAAAAACAAACAAACAAAAAATTTAGGCAGCATCCCTTAATATACTCAATTGCCAGCATCCTATGTTGTAGGCCTGAAGCTATGTTGATGCATAAGAATCATTTTAAAAAATCTCAGAAAAGCATGAAGAATTAAACCCTTTCAAATCAGGCAAGTGTTAACTGATCAGATGGAATATCAATAAAAGCAATAGGAAAAAGAGGTAGCCAGGCATCACAGTGCACATCTTTAATCTAGTGACTTGGGAGGATCTCAGGTTCAAGGCTAGAAGTAGCCTGTGTGATTTATTGAGACTCTCTCACAAAATAAGAAATAAAAAAAGAGCTAGGGTACAGCTCAGTGGTAGAGCACTTGGCTAGCACATGTGTGGCCCTGGGTTTAAGCCTTTAGGCCTGTGAAAGAAAAGGAGAGAAGAAAGAGAAAGAAAGAAAGAAAAAGAAAGAAAGAAAGAAAGAGAGAGAGAGAGAGAGAGAGAGAGAGAAAGAAAGAGGAAGGAAGGGAGGGAGGGAGGGAGGGAGGGAAGGAAGGTTAAATATGAATGACATGCCATAATTCAATTCTCCGTGTTCAGGGTTTTGAAAAGCCCTCAATTCCAGTAGAAATCAGTAAAGATAAAACAGTGTCTACTCCTTGCATCAAGAAACCCTCTCCCAGTGCAACAATGTATTCATTCTAGTTTTATATTCTCACTAAAGAAGGGTAATATATAAATAATCTTGATTACCTGTTAGAATAAATTTTATACTTTTCTAAGACAATTGGTCCTAATTTGTTCTCAATAAATATTTATAGTACTGCTGATGTTTCTAAAATTTCAATTATTCAATTTTAGTTATTTATGTTATAAAGCTTAATTTTTTAAGAAAGAAAAATTGGCCATATAGATACTGTCAGAGTTCAGGATAAATTTTTTGTTCGTTCTTTGTTTTGTTTTATTTTGTTTTTGAGGCAGAGTCTCGCTAAATTGTTGAGGCTGCTGGCCTTAAACTTGTGATCTTCCTGCCTCAGCCTCCTGAGTTGCTGTAATTACAGGTTTTGGGCACAACACCCAGCTCAAGTCAAAGTTTTATCCTTCAAATTTACTAATCACTTACTGTATCATGGGGACATGAAGAAGATGCTAATTGATGTTTCTCTACAAGTGATCCCATGAGAATTCTGTCACTTGTTTTTACCAATAGAGATGTGAAAAATACATAATTTTCGCAATCGGAGAAACAAGTATAAAAGTAAGACAAGAAAACTGGCAAAAGTATGAAAGTATATACCTTAGGGTTCCTAATATTTTGTCTTTCTTTGTTGTTGTTGTTTCTAGAAATGATAGCAATAGAATGTTTGCTATCAGATCTATGAGCAAAAAGGATGGTGTGATGGTAAACAATTTTGATTGCATAGGGATTCAGGCTTAAAAATAAGGTAGGAGGCACATGATAATTAAGATTTACTTAAAGTTTGTCATCATATTCAGTCACTTTTAAGAAATTTGCAAATATATTTCATAATAAACTCCATCAGGGTAGGAAATAATATAACATAAAGTGATGTCATCTTTCTTAAGTGAATAGAAATATGATCTATAGAAGCAAGTGAACAAGAGCTCTATAACTCTTACTTGAAATACACCTTTGTCTGAAATATCTAGCCAATTTATGCATGAAACCACATCACATGTCCATGTTAGAAATTTTTATTAAAATTTCAGGGTTAACACATCTGAGTTCTCTAAATTCTGCCCTTGATCAGTCAGTCTAAGCCATAAACTTTTCCCAAAACGCTAATGAATACAAATCTATACTTATATAATGCTTATAGAGACAATTGTATTTAAATGAAATTTAAACTAAGCAGCTTGCTTCCACTTTATAAATCCCAGGAAGAATTTAGTAGAGACTTTCCTCCATGTCTTCTTTTACCTGTCCCCTCAATGACAACTGTTCTTCCAGTCAAAAATATCATCTAATGTTCAGTTCTTGGCTACCTTCTAGCTGCCATTTTTCTTACTGAAGATTGAGCCTATATCACGATGCCGTGTCTATGAATTAAAGCCAGATGCAAATGTTTTCTTGATATGGTATATCTGTTGCAGTTAGACAAAAAAAAATAAATTTAATATCCTTTGGGCTGCAGTATCTTTAGACATCTCTCATTTCATGATATATGACAATAAAACATGTACATTTAAGGACCTAATAATTTTCACTATGATTGAAGCCCAAAACAATAAAATCTTCTTACACAGAAATAGGCAGAGCATGAACAGTGTGACTATGGCAGTTTTCGTTTTTCAACCAAGTCAACCAACAAAGGAAGGCCTGTACTCATCAGAATGAGAAAGTATTTCGGCCCCAGTTCCTATTTAGCCCCTGACCTCAGATGTGACTGACAAGTGGAGTGGTGATTTGGGAACGTGAGCAGACACCTGTCCACTGAGGAATGGACTGGAGCCAACAGCTCATTACACAGAAAACTACTAAACAGCCATTGTAGAACAACGACTTTTCATCACCTGGGTCAGATACAAACCAATAACCTAGAGGTGAAAGGCTGTCCATCAAATTCCAGTTCTCACTTCCCAGGTCCATTCAATTCCATCTATTCAATTTTGAGGACTCTCTTCTATAGGTTTGTGCAAAAGAGGCCATGTGATTCAATAGAGTTCAGACTGTTATTATTTATGGGATGAACTGAAAGGATTATAGATTCTATCACAATTAAGTTCTCCCCTAATGAATCTGCAGGCTTTAAATAATCTTCTCAAAGTGCACATCACTTTTCTTTTCTCTTTAGATACTCTTGAGAGAAGGCACACTGGGAGATTTCAATGGTAGATACTCTCAGCTCTGAAGTGGATTTGACATGTAGGCCAGGCTGTTTAAGCCCAAGACTGTGAAGTCCACACAAGTTGCAGTGTTCCTGATGTCTGGGCACGTATTCACGAACTAGCAGCCCAAGTGTTTAATTTTCATGCAAGTACTTATGTGTTTACGAAAGATTAGCATTTTAATTAGTCTATATTTTTCTCCAAGACAATTGGCATGAATAGTATTTGCAGATACCTGACTAAGAGGATGCAGAGTAAAAAAAGGTCATGCAGTTTTATTTAAAAATCTTAATTACCTAGTCATTTCCTTAGCATGAACACAAAATGCATGAAATATAATTTAGGTAACCACTGAGTTTTTCTATGGCTAATTGGTTTGAGGTTTTAGTTTTTTAAGTTTTATTTCATTTATTTATTGGTTATTTTTGGTGGGTTTTTCTTCTCACAGCCTTTTATAGAGAGTTCAGCAAAAATCTTTTCTCTCAGATCTCTTTGTATTGTGTATTTGGGTCATGCTTGGAATATTAAACATTTTGTCTCCTCCGTTTTAAGTTCTGATAGTGTAGCATTATGAAGTGGCTTTAATTTAGCTAATTTCTGAGAGACATCAAAAGAAAATGATTAAGGCACTTCAGTTCGATTTAAAGGCTTTCTGTTACAATTGGGTGAAGTCTTTATTGCGAGACTTTTTTATTGCACACCTGAAAAAAAAGCAAAAGTTTTTAAAAACATGACACACAAAAATTCCAAAAAGAAACAAGAGGGGTTTCACCTGGAAAGACCCATAATAATGTTCTTTGCATGGAATTTACTCACATTTCACAGATCCAAGCACAGTGGTTCAGAGATTGGGTGTATTTATCACGGGACCAGAGCAAATCAAATCATACATAACTTCACTTTATCCCCTGTTACCAGGTCATTAAAATGGAAAGCTTTTCAAAATTCCTCTACTTTTCCATTTTTTCTAGGTTCAATGTTTTTATTACATCATTTTTTTATTTGTTCAATGTTTCCTACACACACACACACACACACACACACACACACACACACACACATACACACACACACAGATCATCCCCTCATAAAATAATAGTGTGATATTTGTACAGGTTTTATAAATTCTTTCTTGCACATATTCTAAAATGACATTCTTGTGAGGCATTGCTTTATGCTAACAGATAATTTGTTTCAGATGGCCTACTATTTGTGCCCTAATGCCAGTGATTAATAGGAATTTTTTGAGATTTTAAACATATATCTTTAAGGTTGCCCAACATATTTTTTGCTTTGCATTATCCCTTTCACCATACACAGTTAATTGGAAGAAAAGCAGAAAAAAAGGAAGATGATTTAAAAAATTACCACCTCAAAGATAAACACAGAGGTAGTCTATGATGTAAATGTCATATAGACATTTTTAAATGTATTATGGAATCTGATCATCATCATTGGCACAGTTATGACTAGCTGTCACACACATATATTTTATGGCATTGTATATAACTGTGTGGTATTATTATAACATGTAACATGACATTTGACAGACATTAAATGGCTTTCTGAAGAGAAGAGGGCAAGGAGACAAGAGACATCAAAATTTTCATGAAAAATAAAATAAAGCAAAACAAATGGAAAGTCAAATGATTAAAAACAGAATAGCTATTATGGGCTTTGATAGTATCACTCAAAAATAAAGTCTCCAAATTTGGGCCCTTCCATGTTATTTTTTGGGCTGGGATTTGGCTCAGTGGGTAGAGCGCTGTGCTGCAGTCTCTCCGAGGTCCTGAGTTCAATTCCCAGCACTGCAAAAATGGGAGCAGGGCCTGGCAATCCACTCCCAAGGCAATCCCGGAACAGTCAGCCATTGAAAACCCTATGAGGGTCGCTATGAGTCGGATACCGACTCGACAGCACCTAACAACAACAACAACAATGTTATTTTTTAGAACATAATGGGGTGGTGCTGTAGCTTAGGGGTCAAGCAATTGCCTAGCATGTGTGAGACCCTGACTTTGATCTCCAGCACCACAAAAATTATATTTTTATAGCTAAAGGTAAATGACTATTCTTATTTACTGCTATCAATATTTTTATGTCCAGTAACGACTTAATATTCCAGTTTCAAATTTGAATTGGTTGGATTATCTTGCTTTTATTCATACCCCTCATTAGGTTCAGCAGCTAAAAGATTATCTCTAGATAAATAAAAGTCACTATATTCATAGTTCTGAGTGTGTATGACAAAAGCCAGAACAGTTAAATTCAATACACTATGTTCTGATCACTTGATCTGGACATTTTTAATCCCCAGTGAAAAAGTCAGTAACACCATGATCATTTTACCTGCTACATTTATAGAGAATCATTGGTTAACAAGAGATTTCTAGTATTAGGGAAAAATTCTAACCTGGACTGAGGTCAATCCTTGCCTGTTGCTCCTAGGGTCACTTTGAAGACACTGAAGAATTGGGATATAGGCTAACAAATGTGAAAAAATACCATCAATGACAAAGCATTGTGTGTGCAATGAGTCTACACGTGCATATGACATTAGAATGGTTACAGCTACATAGCTCAAACATTTTGAACCATATCTGCAAATGAGTATCAAAATGCTAGAGACTCAAAAACCAAAGCTTATATCAGATAGACCTTCTTCCCTAGCCATTATTAGGTCAGTAAAGAATAAATTATTATTTCTTCAAGCACAAATAGTTTCTCATGTAAAATGACCAAGGACAATTCACAAGGCTCATTACAAATAAAGGGCTTACATAGTAGATAAAGAAATCTGCCAAATTTACATAAGAAACTCAACGAATAAATGTTTAGTAATCTAAAAACAGCTAAGTGCCTACATAGTACTGCTTTGTGACCAGGCTAATTATGTGTCATCTTTCTGACTCAGTTTCTTCTTCATCTGCAGAGTTGAGGCTATTTAGAAAGATACAATGCTGATATTGTGTTCTTTGCATGGCCATTTGGAGAGTTTATGACTGACACCATGTGAAAAATGTTGTGAATTTATCATGCCAAATGAGATAGTAGATGTAAAAGGCGTTGAGAACTTGTTGAGAATTATAGTAATAATTAAAATCAATATAAAAGATATTATTCATAAAATATAAATATATACTTTTATATAAGGACTTTAAGGCAGATACATGCCAGATGTAAGTATTTTATTGTTTTATACCATTACTATGGATAAATTTTCAATTTTAAATGTTATAAATGTCATTTTTCACAGAAAATGTTTACAAAAAAGGTTGATGAAAAATTTTAAATGAATTCTAATACTAATAACAATAAGGATATGAAGGCAAAAAAGTATGAAAGTAAATCTCGTAAGCATATGTACAAAACCTTCATTAAACTTCAAAATTTTACTCAATAACTTTAAGTTAAAAAGAACATTTCTATAGAAAGAAAGTGACAAAAGTTCTGCTTCTTCCAGGAATATATAAATTCTCCCAACATGTATTCCAGGAAAGTTACCATGTACCCCTTTCCTCTAGTTCTTGCTCATTCTTCAGCTCTCCAAATTGTATTTCTCCTTCAGGAAGCTTTCCCTATGGTGGCTCTTCAAGAACAATCTGCATTTCTTCCACCATGGATTTCTCACAGCTCATTGTAACTGCTTCTTTCTCTCCCCTAATAGATGGCAGAATCTCTAGAAAGACTAGGTCCTTACATGCCTGGATTGCAGTGCCAAAGAAACACTGCTAACTTGATGAACAATGGGCCCTGTGCTAAGAAATAGGAATGCAACAACAAATAGTGTGGCCCCTGACCTCAAGTTGCTCACAGATCAGTGTAAGGGCCACACTCAAAAAAATTGCTAATAGCTCATGATAAGTGAAATGAAAAAGATTTTCCTAGGGCTGGAAGAAAAGACATCAAGAAAGCCTTGCTGGACAACATAATAGTGGAGTAGAGAGAACAGAGACAACCATCAAGTCATAGAAACCACTTGTACTATGTTCTCTTCATAATAGAACTCCAGGAACTTTTAAATTGAAATCCTAAATGCCAGCATAAATATTTATAATTGAGTTGCATGGAAAGATGAGTTTCAGCAAAATTGAAATAGAAGTTTTAGGATTTTATTTTGTAAGTTACATTTCTCAAAATATGAGCGTCTTGATGGAATGTTAATAGCTATTTAGCAAAGGAGAAATAAGAGTTCAATGGGCAAATATATTTGGAAAATGTTACATAGTTTAACCAACAGAGAGATTCACAGTGCTCATTCTTTATTACATGCTGTAAATAGTCCTACAGGAAAGCATTTTGCTAAACTTTCTGCAAAACAGGTTTTCCAAGCTTATTTTATCCAAGAACCGTTTTTCTTAGAACACCACTGACATCTCAATGGATGCAATTTGAAAACACTGATCTAGACATACAAGTACACATAAGACATGCTGCCTGATTCCTTCTCCATCAATATCATATGAATTATTGCTTTGATTATAGTATTTCAAAAATGCCTATACCATCAACAAGAATGACCTCAGAAATATAGCTAGTGATGATTAGCTCTAACTCAATGTTCACTTTCTCCTATACTTATAATGGAAAGGGTTAATCACAGTTTCCTCTATATTTAAAAAAAATAAAAAAGATTCAACATTTGCCAAAAGGGAGGTGGGACACAGATCCAAAATTTCATTCTAACCCCAAATATTGAAATAATGGACATTCTCCATGACTCTCTGGGGATCCCTGAGCAAGTCCCTTATGATCTTGTCCCTCATCTGGGAACATGGAAGGCTTCATAAGCATCTCACAATGATACTTTAATATACATTTTCTTTTTATATTTATATTTATATGTTACATTTTTTTTGTAGTACTGGGGGTTGAATCCAGGGGATCACACAACTAGGCAAGTGCTCCACCACTCAGCCATACTGCTAGCCCCTATTTATTTATTTATTTATTTATTTATTTATTCTGTACTTGAGGGTTGAACTCAGGGCCTGGCACATACTTTCCAAGTGGTCTATCACTGGGCTGCACCCCAGGCCATTTTTTATCTTTTATTTTGACACAGGATCTCTCTAAATTACACATGCTGCCTCTAGCCTCAAACATACCATCTTCCTGCATCAACCTGTTGAATCTTTAGTATTACACATATGCACCACCATGAAGACAATTTTCATAATCAAAAATACAGTGTTAAATTGTGATTCTTTTCATTCTAATCACCCTTTCAGTGTGAACAAAGTCTTTAGTGGATGGAAATGTTTAAAAAGAGCTTTTGATCCTCTAAATTGTTTGCCTACTCCTGTGACCTAAGTATGTCACATTGTCAGTCTAGACTTGGCCACCATTTTTACTCATGAAGGAATTTTTTTTTCCTAGCAATGGGTCAAATCAGTAATCAGTTTTAGTTCCTCTTTACTCCATTCTGGGAAATAAAAAACATATTTGTTCCATTACAATCTTTAAGAATAGATTATATAATTTATTTCTAAACTAAGTTATATGCTGAGTATCTAATCATTGTTGTACAGAAAGTCAGAAACATGCCTTCAGCTGATAGAACAATTAAAAACTGGCCTTCAAGTATAGGTTCTTCAGTATCCAAAAGACTTAGTTGCTCAGAGATATACTGCTTTTCAGAAGGCATTAAATGATAGACAATATGAGGGCTATAGAAATCCCTGAAGCTGAAAACATGAAGACATCACAGAGCCAAGATAAAATCTGAAGAAAGAGGTCACACCAGGGCAGCTGAGAGTAATTAACTGGATGAGAAGTATGGCTCTCATTATCCACCCAACTGACAGTCAGTATGATAAACTCATGTTTAGGCAAATTGAGATAGCAGCAATTATTCAATATTTATAGGTTATGAGTCTCAAAGATGAAAAAGTTTGGACTGATGCATTTGAGGCCCATCAAAGAACATTACTGTCTATTGCATCCCTATGAAGGTAAGACAGGCAAACTCCCATAATGCCTTTTTTTCTAAGAGTTCCACACTAGGGAGAAGGAATAAAATTTTGATTCTGGCCCATAAATCCAAATTGGTTTTTCAAGTTTTGAAAAATCTTATTCCTTCTAAATAATAACCTTGCCTGCTTTGGCACTGGAAGACATTTGTGAGTGCTGCCAAGGTAAAACAGAAATTGATAGATTGAAATACCATGTTTCTTTAGCCTGTGTCATTTGAAGCTTGCAAGAAAGAAGTAGGATTTATTATGTGTTCATTAGTTCTAGGACTATGGGGCCATAGTTGGTGCCTTTTATGTTAATGAATACTTTAATTCACTTTTGAGGTATTAAAGGTGAGAAAAAAACATGCAACCTAGCTAATCCTCACTATAACTGAAATTATCTGTGTCATACTAGTGCCCTTTTAAAAAGTAGTATTCCTTAAGAGTTTGAATTCTTCCACATTTGCCATATACAGAAATAATGTGGTAATACTTCAAGTTTTCAGTCTCTGTATTAGTTAGCTTTCTTGTTGCTGTGACCAAATGCCAGGCAGAAACAACTCAAGGGAGGAAGGATTTATTTGGGGTCATGGTCTCAGAGGGTTCAGTCCATGGTCATTTGGTGCTGTTGATTCTGGACCCATGGTGAGGCAGAATATCATGGTGGCAGGAGCATATAAAGCAGAGCTGTTCAACTCATGGCAATCAAAAAGGGGGTGGTTGCAGGGACAAGACACCCACAATGACCTGCCCCCAGTGACTTCTTCCTTCAACTAGGTCCCACTTCCTAAAGTTTCCAAAGCCTCTCAGAACAGTGCCACCTACTGGGGACCAAGCCCTCAACACAGACTTTTAGGGAAAACTTCATGTCGAAACTACAACAGTTTCAGAAAAGAAAACTGAAAAAATAAAATATTAACAATAGGGTACTGCATGAGAAAATATAAATTTTCCAAGAGTAAATCATAATCTTTTAGAAAGCATTTGCTTTGTAAGATTATTATAGAAAACTTACACCTTCTTTTGTGGAGTCATCTGACAGGTAAAAATCTCAAAGGGGAGATTCTGCTAATGACTGGTCAGAAGCCAACAAAAACAGAGATAGACTGTAAGATTGAGTTTAAGAATGAGTAGGAAATACATACCTGCTATCAGGAGCATTTAGATAGACTCCAGCAGTGCAGCTCTAGGACAAAAGTTTAAATGGTGGTAGTTTGGTGGTAGTCTTGGTGAGTTTTTCTTAAAGACTTGAGAGTTTAAAAAAAAAACTGGAATGTGATGAAACTATTAAAGGTATAGATGTGTTATCAAGTTTTTAAAAGTCTTAGAAAATTTTAGGCCAGGGCTAATCTTCTAGGTATCAACCCTGAAATCCTCGTGTATAGTTTTAAATAGCTTAAATAAAAAAGAACTTAGAAACTATACCAGAAATCAGAGACAGACAGATCAAATAATGTAGTTCATAAGAGTGGCTCTTGATCTCAGCTGCCATTTCAATCACTTAGAAATTTCTTAATATACCCTCAAACCCAACCCCCAGAAATTTGGATTTTGGATACAGGTTGGGACCCCATGCTTCTTTGCTTTTTAAATACTACGAATTGATTATGCAATGCAGTCAGTTATAAGAATCGCTGAGTTATAGCACATAAGTCTTTAAATTGAAATGTCATTGCTTTCAGAAATTACACATGGGAAAGTAATTGTCCTAAATTTTCAGTCAGAATCTTGCTCTCACCTACCTTTCTACCCTTCTTGTGCTGCACCCCTCATACTCACTCTCCAAATACATCCATTCTTTATGGCTCAGTGCCTTCTTTTATTACCACCCTTCTGCTTTCAAATATATTTCCTTGGCCTGCTTCTCTTCCCCAGCTGGCGAATTATACCACCTCAAAAAGTTCAGCTCAGTTTCACCTTTACAGTGAAATTTTCTCGGAAGCCCTCTTTCCCTCTCATCATGATTCCACAGCATTTTATTCAATCCAAAGCTTAACACTTACTTGTATTGTAGTTCATTGTACAGTCAGCCATACCCCAGAGATTAGCTACAACCAACTACAAATTCACCTGAAAGATGGTTGCCTAAAAGGCAGGCTTTGAAAACATGACCCTGCTTCCTCGATTACTGACACAACTATTCTATAAGACAGCCAGTTACCTGTGAGCCAGGATTCAAATGCAGGTCCACTGGGCTTCTGGAATCTGTGTTCTTTCCATTATGTTCCATTGTCAGTTTCTTGTAATAATATTTGTAGCCAGGCGCGGTGGCTCAGGAGGTGGAGGCATAGCCATGTAAGTGTTGAAGAATGAAACACACAAACACCTTGATTTTAGCCTCCTGAGACCCTGAGCAGAGATCCCTACCTGACTGTGCCAGTCTTCTGACCTACAGAACTATGACAGTAAACAATGGGTACTATTTTAAACAACTAAGTTTGTGGTAATTTGTTATACAATAATAGATAACTAATATAGCTGGAATGCAATTTGAGTCATACTTCATTTTCACCCCATATCTGAAAGTACTAATGTAGCTTAAGTCCACAGATAACTTATTTGCCTTGTTGGGCAGAATTGTTGTTGTTATGCACCATCAACTCAGTGGGGGACTCATAATGACCCAACAAACCACAGGCAAAACAGTATTATTCACGCAGATCTCTACTATTCATGGGGTTTTCAATGGTGGATTGCTTTTTGGGAGTGGGCTGCTGGGTCTGCTTCCCAAGCCTAGAGCACCTGGTGTTCCCAGGCAGTCTCCCATTCAAGTACTAACCAGGCCTGACCCTGCTTAGCTTCCAAGATCTGACAAGATCAGACACCACAGTGGTACAGCTGCAGGCTCCTCAGAATTAAGTACATTAAAAGCAATATAGAAGGGTAGGGTGCAGTCCAGTGCCTAGCATGTGTGAAGCCTTGGGTTGTCTTTCTAGCACAAAAAAAAAAAAAAAAAAGGAAAGAAAGAAAGAAAAGAGAAAGAAAAAGTAAGGTGAATTGCCTTAGTCTAGAAGGGTTTCAAGAATCCATTATAATAACAATATGCATCAATGTTGTCTATCATATTCTAATGGCTTTAATAATAAAAGGCACTACTTAAGCATTTTTTAGTTTTAAGTGTTCAGTACCTAGATAATACTTTGATAATCCAATGTTTTCAAGTTATCACTTATTCTACCTTCTGAACCCTACCATATTCTACCTTACCCTCTAATGCAATATATAGAATGCACACTGGGAAGCCACAAGTCCCACTTAATGTAAAATGTGTTTCTAGAACAGTGATATATCAGTGGCTCCTTAGAACTCTCCAAACATGTGATTGACAAAAGCCACTATTCAGGAAGTCTCACATCTGTGTTTTTCTTTAGAAGTAAAGAGCAGTATTTGGGGACAATAGAAAACCTTCATTTCTGTTCAGATAATAAACATGTTTTTAAGGAATTAATCTTAGTCAAATTTCAATCTTCCTACACAAGAAAATGCAGAAGTCAATATACTAACACATAAGCTATCACAGAATCAGTGTGTAAAGCTGACCCATTCTACTGAACAGAGAAATAACTCTTATGCATATGCATGTGGCAGGCTGGCACAAACCCACAAGGCAGTTCAACAGAACCTAGATTAAAAAGTAAATGACTATGGAAAACTTAGGCAGATAAGCACTATTCATGATTCATTCTTTTGGTACTCCTCCAAAAAATGAAGCCATTTCTTTAAATGGTTTAGTTGTGTGTTTCAAGCAAGCTAATTTTTTGTAATTGCAAATTCATGCATTCACTCTTGGAAGAGTAGTTCTGAGAATAAAAGAATTTTCTTTAGCCAACATCCCATCTATCGATAAAGAACAGTGTTAACTCCTAGTCAGTGACCTTAACCTGTCTTCCTCATTTGCTGGCCTTTTATGGGGATTAGTGACTCTCCAAGTTGAGTCTCTGTAGTAGCTTATCACCGCTGATAATGGAAAGTCAGGGCTTAGAATCTTCTTTTGAAAGGATGAGCACAAATATCACCTTTACGGAGCAACCTTAGCATACTGTTGCAGACTGATGTGTACAAGGAGTTTCTTAACCCTCTATACTCTTTCATGAAAGCTCCTGGGATAAAAAATGACTTTACTCTGGCTTTCAACTAAATTGAAACTACATGATCTATCCTGATACCTACCACCAGATCAGCCAAGGGGAAGTCCTGTTGAATGCAGACTAACCCTATAAGTATTTCAGCAATGTGAGTGAGAAGAGGAAGAAGTAGTCCCATTTCTACACTGTAAATTATCTTTCTTTCATCAAAGAGTGAGATAGGGCACTGCCCAATTTCCCACCACATGTCACTCAATGTATGCTAAATCATAGTATTCTTGTGAACTCATAGTATGATTCTGGAGCTATCCTAAACATAACTTCTTTAAAAACATCATATAATAATGCTTTCAATTACATACATGAATAAATGACACAAAGAAGTATGGTGGGACCAGGGCAGAATTTTTTTTATTTCTGTAATATTTTAAAAATCTAAATTAAACCTAAATCATATAGTTATATTCTTACGGATCTTGAATCTTCATGAAAATTTTTTAATGTTTTCCATATTAAATACTAGTTTTTAAATGGAAATAGGAAAAAATACTGATTTTCTTCTCTCCAAAATCTTTGATACAATCATGACTGGCATGAGGTGCAGCAAAAGTAGTGGGAGAGATAGCAAAGATATGAATGTGTTATTGTTCTTGAAAATCTACCACCAGCATTGCAAACTTAAAGAGGTTGTGAGGGCCCAATAAAGGCATTCACAGAAATCTGGGAAGGTTGTTTGGGATTCAAGGCCATTCTCTACCCACCTCCTTTTAAAATAATAGAAATGGTGCTTTTTCTATGCACATAATCTACCTTCCTGAAAATCTAGGGAAATCTGTACTTTTGCCTAGAAAATGACTTTTGGTAATAATTCTTCCTGGTGTAACCACATTTCAAGAATATTCTAAGCCAATGTCTGGATCAGTGGACTTTACTCTGGAAAAAGAGAATCAGAAGGAAACCAGTGCCAGGAAAGTGGACCCTAAAGTACTGGATAATTGCATGAATAAAATGAATAGCACTCTTTAGAGAGCAACTTCTTTAAAGAGTACCTTGCCTTAAAAATTGAAAGAATCATATATTTCTCTTCTGCGTTTCTGTGTCAGGGCTTTGTGTACATGATCTCATTCAATTCTTACCATAGCCCTGAGAGGTAAATAGTATTATCTCCACTTTATAGAAAAGGAAATCGAGGCTTAATTATCCTTTATCCAAAGTCATACAGGCTGTAAATGACTGGTGCAAACAGCCTTTAATCTCATGCTCTTGACTTTACAACAAGGGAACTTCCAGAATAAGATTTCACTTAAGTTGTGCCTAAAATCTTTAACAGAAGGCTGGGCACAAGCCATCCACAGGGTATCAGATCAGAGAACTGGAAGAATATGTCCATTCTTAGGCGAGAATAGAAAGAGGCACCAAAAGAGAAATAAATTATAATAAGAAGTGCTAATGTGCAAAAAATTAGAGAGACCAAATGAAAGAAATGGAGAGTATAATGATAAATATGTAGTAAATAAAAATACTAATAAATGAATATAATAAATCATAAAATATTTTAAAAACCAATAAATATGGCATTGTAGCTCAAATTCCTCCTCTATACCTTTGCCAACTAATAAGTAAGATGACTCTATATATTATCAAACTGGAATAATTTCAAAAGTGAAAAGAGTTCTTGATAAAAATTATTCTGGTTGAACATGTTTAAGCTAAGACCTTTAAACACTGTGATAATAAATGACAATGAAAATTTTCATTCTACGGCAAACAGTTCCGATTTTAGCAGAGCCACTACCAAGCAAAATCCAAATTTATTGTGTTTTTGTACCACCAAACTTCCCTACAATTTCTAATTTTCCCCCTAAAGCTATCTTCATCTAGGTATTCAAGCTGTATTCTTTAAGGGGGAATTTAAGGGAAATTAATAACTGAATGCCTGCAACTGTAGCCTTGTGGCATCTGATCCCGTCAGATCTCAGAGGCTAAGCAGTCGGGCCTGGTTAGTACCTGGATGGGGGACCACCTGAGAACACCAGAAGCTGTAGGCGTGGGAGAAGGACCTGGCAACCCCCTCCCAAAAATCAGTCTGCCATTGAAAATTTTATGAACAGCAGAGAAGCACTGACAATAGTGTTTCCCCTGTTGTACAGAGGGTCGCTATGAGTCGGATACCGATTCGACGGCACGTAACAACAACAAGAACAACAACAACTGAATATATTACTCTCCCAGTAGTGTTTATATTTTAACACAAAACCATGCCTGAAGTTAAATAAATGAAGTAATAAATAAATAATAATAAATACATGTAACTGTAGGATATTAGGAAGCACCACAAGTATTTGGGAAAGCCAAGAATCTCCTCAGCATCTATAAAGGTATACCATCTACACAAAGGAAATGCCCTGCTAATCAGTTTAGATCCAGGTATAAAAACAACTGAGACTAATTCCAGGAATATATTTTTATGAAAGACCAAGTTTCTTTGGAAACAGACACTGGCCAATTCCACTGAAGTAAAATACAAGCCAGAGAAAATCCTGTGGGTCTCAGCTCTAAATATTTTCATCTATGGACAAATTGCAAAGTTTTCATTAAGAAAATGGTCATGGTACATAGTTGTGCTTGTGAAAGAAAGCACAAATGGCCCCAATGAATGCCTTAAAACAAATCACCTAACCCAGATGGCAATTATTTCAAATGAAGAATTATAAGATCAGGCTAGTCATAGGTACAACCTAACCTAGTACCATGGTGGCACAGAGTATACTTTGAGGCGTATTTAATTAAATTCAGTAATTAACAAATAAGCAAGTAAATAAGCAACTATAAGTGAGCTTACTACTAGTAATAGAATGAGATCTAAGAATGATCTGCCCAGACCATCTGACTCCAAGTTACATTTTCTATGTCCACCTCAAACCCAAACTCTGGTAAGTAGTAGCACAATTGTTGTTGTTGTTAGATGCCATGAAGTCGTGTGTGACTCATAGCGACCTTCATAGGGTTTGAGAAAAATAACTGCTCAAAGAAAACAAATAAAACCTATAGTCAATGAAACTGTCACTTAAATTACGAGAGAAATATATTTATAAAAGTAAAGAGTAGAGGGAAATTGGGTTTAGAAATGGATGTGTTCATGATATAGAAAGCAAGAATTAGACCTGAAATTAGAAAGATAAGTAAAAGAGCCAGGCACACACTTAGAGTCTCAGCAACTCAGGAGGCTGAAGTAGGAGGATCGAGCGTTTGAAACCAGAACAGTCTACAAAACTTAGCAAGACCTCATTTGTAAAATAAATAAATAAATGAAAATAGGCTTGGGAGCATGGCTCAAGGGTAGAGCACTTGCCCAGCAGGAGTGATGCCCTGGTTCCAATCCCTCAGTACTACAAAAATAAAAATAAAATAAAAAGATGAATAAAAAAGATAAAATGCTTTAAAATAAGGCTAAAGTGAGGAAAGAATGTGGAGAAGACTGAGTAGAAAGCAGAGAAGAAAGACAAAAGGAATGTCTGTCATTTTTAAAGTTTTTTATTAGTAATTTTTCAGTTAATGTGCAACTTAATGGGTTTCATTATAACATTTCTACACATGTATATCATTGCACATTACTCATGTTCACCTCCCCCATTGCCCTCTCTTGACTCCCCTCTACCCACTGATCCCCTTCCTCACCACCAATAGTCCCCCTTTTGTTTGCATGTCTTGTTTGTGTGTGTATTTATATTTAAATTTAAATCCAAATTCTGCCTTTGAGAGTAAAAAGTGATATTTCTCTTTCTTTCCCCCGTTACCTTTCTTATTGCCCCCTTTCTTTAGTCTCTTTTTCCCCATACATAGTTTCCCTTCTAATATATATATATTTCACAATATATATATATATATTAAAATCTTGAATATATAGATTGAAATCTATCATCCACATATGAGAGAAAACATGTGATGCTTGTCTTGCAACTACAGCCAAAAACATAAGTTGGAAAGAAGATAGCCTCTTCAACAAACGGTGCTGGGAAAACTGGATATCTTTATGTAGAAGACTAAGACTACCTCCCTCTTTCTCACCCTCTACAAAAATCAGGTCAAAATGGATCAAAGACCTTAGTGTAACACCTAAAACTTTGAAATTGCTGGAGGAAAATAAGAAAAACACTTCAAACATATGCAAGGAATAAGCATAGGCAAGGACTTTCTAAAAAGGACCCCAATAGCTCATGAACAATAGCAATAATTGACAAATACCATTGTTATTTTTACATAGTAACTATAAAATGAATGTTTCTATCAAAAATCATTAAATGAAACTGTATGACAAAGTTACATACAGCAATGTCTGGAAAAAAGAAGAGAAAGAAGAATCAATAGTAAGGACTAAAAATGTACAAAGTTTTAATACATAGGAAGAAGAGAAGGGATATAGATTTAAAATAGAGGAGGGTTGATAAAGTAATGCAGAATCAGCAAAGGAAATATGACTTGAAGTACCGTATAAGCAACAGAATTCATCAAAGAGAAAATCTAAGTGTGACATTTTAAAATTAAGCTTAATAAGACAGAAGGAAAGCAAACATCAGAAGTGATAAAGGCAAAAAAAAGACCATGCACAAAAAAATTAATGATAATAAAGAACAATGAGCCAAAAATAGAAAAATAAGAGAAGAAAGAAAACAAAGTAAATGTTTATTCAGAAAATTCTATCCTAAAACCTCCAATTTCCATACACACAGTCTGTAAAGAACCAGACACACAAGTCTTTTCCCAGACGTTCAGAATGTCTTTGCCCCTAGACGTCACCGTTAAGCCCCCCTTACAAAAATACTCTCCCTGTGACCATCTCCTGGGAAAAGCAACTGCTCAGGCTGCAGTGGCTGGGTCGTCCTTCATTAGAATCGTTCCCAAAGGCATGTGTCCTCGCTAGTCATACACAGGAATCCCATATGGCACAATCTGGACCTGGCAGAGGTGAAATCTGCATAAAACAGGATGAAGCCAAGGCCAGCACAAAAGCAGAGCCACGCATGTAGCAACATTGGCTTCCTGCCCTCTGACCCAGCTCTCTGCCTGTTCCCACACTTCGTACAAACCCAGGCAAGTGTGTCCGAAGCCCCGTAGGTAGCAGCAGTCTGTCACAGGATAAGGATGGCGCTGAAAGGAAGCATAGAATTAGTCCCCCGACAGTATGCGGATCAATTTTAAGGCAGTGTTCTGTCATCCAGAAAGAAAACCTACGTGTGGCTGCAATTAACCCCGTTAGCATATGTCTAGCATAGTCCTACTGCCAGGCAAATGACCCTATAGGGAGATGACCAGAGCAGAATATCCCTCAGAAATCTGAAGACAAAAGTTTAACTCATTTGTCTACAATTTGGGACTAGAACCAATGGACTTAAAGGTCATGTCTGTGCACATGTGTCTGGGAGTGGCCCTTGTGGTTGGTTATTGCTGTTTTCATTTTTGTCATTGTTGCTATCACTGTATAAGATAAATCTACCTTGCAATAGCTATGGCTTATAGCCATAACTCCTGGGAAAATAAACTCTTAGCCAAAGGTTATAAATAAGTACATATTATGCTATTAGAAATTATCTCTGAAATAGTCATAAACCTTAACATACAAATAAACATCTTAATAGAAGCTATAAATACACACACATACACACACACACACACACACACACACACACACACACACACACACACAAATGACCTAACTTTGCTGCTCAGCCTAAGAGATCCAGGCTAGAACTACTATCCCAACTTGGAAATCTCATCTCTATCTTCTACCAGTGTTTTTGTGTTGCTCTGTGCCCTTGAAAGAAAGAAACAGAAACATTCAAAAGGTGTGAATCAATTCTTGGCACCAGCCAATTGCTTCATAGTTGGCATAGTTGAAAAATTGTGACTACTGTTCATGTTTTAATTCAAAGGTGGGCATTTTGTTTTTTGAAACAATTGCCTCTTCTATTTTTCTAATTTTCTGCATACATTTAATTGCTTTGTTGCTATATAATGTCAAACTTCTTTATTCAATTTTTCTCTTCTTCTGGTTTGAAAAAAATTGTGAATATTTTAGAATCTTTCTTTTGAATAGGAAAGAAATTTTTAACCTTCTCTAGCAAGCTTTTTGATGTCCACTGCATGCTTGAAAAGACTCTGTGGAAGTGCATTGAATTATTCAGGAACAAGGGAAAATAGCCATTGCTTCTTGTCAGGCATCCTAGGCTCTTAGGAAATGCCATGAACATCCTCCAGCCACATGCCCTCTCAGTGCTCTGGATTCTTATCTCACAGAACATCTTTCTGAAGTCTGTCTGGTCTTGATGTGCTATGAATCTTTACACATGATACCAAGTCCAGGCAAACTGCTGCACTCAAATTTTAACACATACCATTGACAGAATGGCAAAAGAGAGCTGTTGCATGTGAACTAAAAAACAACAGAATTTATTTGTTATGAAACTGCAAGCACAGCTATTATGAGTACCCACAATTCATACAACATGTCATTGGCTCTTGGCAGAGCAGCTGGCCCTAATGCCCTGCAGCCCACCCCACTCTGCCCCACTCCAGTCTTGTGTAGGAGTGCTGTAATGACATTTCTGTTTTTCCAGAATACATTTAACTGTGCAAATGTAGGTGGATAGTTGTTGGTTTTAGGTGCAGTCAAGTCAGGTCCAACTCAGCAACCTTCATATGGCTGATTGTTTGGGGATTGTTTTGAGAGTGGATTGCCACATTCTTCTCCCATTTTTCCAATGCTGTAGGTCAAACTCGGGTCTTCAGAGAGTGTAGAGGAGCACTCTACCAACTGAGCTAAACCCAAGCCCCAGGTGGATAGTGGAAGAAGAAAATGAGAAAGGACCTGGGTGGTAACAGAAAATAGGACCAATGTGTTTTGTTGTTAAAGTTTTCCAGTTTTTGTTAGTTTATTAAACTTTTGTGGGGTGATGTTTTGTTGGTTTGTTTTTAAGTGATGAGGATTGAACTGAGGGCCTTGCTAATGCTCGGCAAGTCCTCTGCCATTGAACCATAATGTCAGGCAGGACCATTGGTTTTTTTTTTTTTAACATACATAATAATGATAATCTAATTTGAAACACAAAAGACTTGTTTTGTTTTGTTTTTCAATTGTTGGTTGTTTGATGAATGAACCATAATCATATTTGTAAGCATGAGTATTGCTTAGGCTGTGTTAGAGCATGCTTAGTGTGCACAAGGACCTGGGTTTGATCCCAGCAATAACAATAACAACACAACAGAATATTGCTTAATCATTGTATTATTTCAAGAAATGTAAATTTATTATATTACCTACTGACTTATAATGCTTGTTAAGCATATTGACTTCTGTTGTTTTAGTTGCCATCAAGTCAGGTCCAGCTCGTAGCAACCCTATGTACAGCAGAAGCAAACACTACCCGACACTGTGCTATGCCCGGCACTATTGTCAATGTATCTCTGCCATTCATAGGGTTTTCAATGGCTGATTCCTTCTTGGCAGTGGGCTGCCATGTCCTTCTCCCAAGAGTATAGCACCTGGTATTCTCAGACAGTTTCCTATCCAAGTACTAACCAGCTCCAACCTTGCTTAGCTTCCGAGATCTGATGAGATTGGATGCCAGGGGGCTATGGCTGTAGGCATTGACTTCTAATCAGTGTAGAATTATTCGACATACATATTGCCTATCATTTCTTAAGAATTTCACAAGATGTATTTACTAAAAATGGTTTCTAAGCTAGTGTTGTCTTTTTATCAAGTAATTTAAATTTAAAATATGACAAGGTAACATCTGTAAACAAACAAAATTCTAAATCTAGGACAAAACATTTTTGCTAAGTTGAATGTTCTGATAACAACTTTAGGAACATTTAATGTGTAAGGCCTTTGACACTCAATTGAAACATAGAGTATGATTAGGATTTTAAGCAGGTAACTGGCATGAAATAATTTGAGATGTGCTGAGATTGTCCCCCATCAGAATAAATTTCCTTCACTGAGACTGCCTAGTATTCTGTCATTAATATTGCATTTCTGTGGGTTAAATGATGCCCACCCCTAGTGTCTTCTTTGAAGATACAGATGCCCAGCTAAGACAGCTCTAAGTTTGTCTCTGACAGCTTAATGTTAACGAGGGCCTAAGGGCACTGCTGGCCTGGAATGGAAGAGATCTGTGAAAAAAGGAAGCAGGACTCAACCCTGTAGGACAGGGGCAAACCATGCCCACTTCGCCTTAGACAGAAATATTCCCAAGTTCTCTATGTATGATCTCAGTGTGACCAGGGACACCTCCATCCTGGGCTGACAGGAGGATTGTTAAGTCATGGGCAAGGGGGTCTGTTTGCTTACCTACGACAACCTGCCATAAGCCAGTGAGTAGCATTTTTGATCTGCATATATATAACTCTGAAGGATGTGTGTGTGTGTGTGTGTGTGTGTGTGTGTGTGTGTGTGTGTGTGTGTATGGTATTTGGCACCTTAGATGTTTTACCATGTAAATCTCATAAAGTTCAAATTCGATTTTTAAAGACAGTCTATCTTTTTTTTAGCAGTTGTCCATTTTCAGCTGTCTGCAGATGAAAACTAGGGCCCCAGTGGTCTCATTGACAGTTCGTTTCCCAATCCCTGACTGTCACATTGTAACACACTAAAACCATGAACATTTCAGTCCATTCTCTTCATAATCTGCCCTAGGATTTCTCTGTTTTGCTCTTGACAGTTTTCTATTCTACCAATGCTCTTAACAGAAAACATTTTAGAACAGAGGAGAGAAAAGTTAACTTCTTCCAGAGCAACCTTTGAAATCACACCCAGTCTAAAACCTCATACCTGAAACAATTAACAGATGATTCTAATGCACTGATGTGTGGGTGCATCCTTCCTGTGCTACTGCCCTGAGGGGCTCTTGCAAATTGAGTAGGCAGACATCTCTCTCAGCCTCCCACCCCATCACCTCAGCAACAGAAACCCTCCGATGCACAGGTCACTCCACTGGGGCTTTGACAAGAACACATTCCCCATGGGTGGTCTGGCTTTTACAAGTGTTTGGGCACAAATACATTAATGTGGCCTTTTTAAAGCAGCTGATCCTTCTATGCTTCTGTGGAAAAATCATCATAGCCGTTCTCTGCTTCCTAAAATACTGTTCTTAAAATGTAGCAAATCCCACTAACTACAGGATTTCAGATTGTTTTTGATTCCTGGATTTCCATCCTCCTTCTGCCATCCAGTCAAAAGCTTATGCATTGTACTCATGTCTGAAGCTCTGCTGTCCTTGGAGCATCTCCATGCTTTGCTGCACTGCAATGATATTTAGTGTCCTGTCAGTTCCCTGGTGGCAAAGAGCGCAACCAAATGGTTTGCTACTTAATCAGCATAAACTGTGAACATTTAAAAGCCAGCCATAGGAAGGGCTGTTCCTGGCCGCAGTAGCAGTATACATTCTAAGTAGGTAAAATTGCTAAGCCTATGGATAAGCAAAATATGTTCTTAAATTTTTGTTCTAATTTGAAAAAAAAACATATTTAAGGAACAGCTTTATGCCGACATCTGCAAATGAGGTTAATTCAATCTATATGAGGCATTGGGCATATTTTTCATATAACAGGTTGTTCAGAGTCTCAGAAAATATTTAAATATTTTTCTCATGATTGGAAAGAAACACTATTTGCAACAGCTGTAACCTGAAGGCAAAAATGCCTAATTCGCTCGTAGATTATTAAAAAGCAGCAGGACGTACTCAAAATGAAAAGCCCTTAGTTCTTCAGATTGAGGTGACTAGTTAAGGAGAGAAACAGCGGGACTTTTCAAGAGTTCTTTTTGAGGTCTGAGTTCTAAGAAAGTTGCAAAGGCTTCTTAAAGTTCTAGTGGTTCAGGAAAGAAGCTACCAAATTAAACCCATTGCTTTTAGAGGGAGGGGAACAGAGGGAGTGAGCAGTGAATTATTCGCAAGGTCCTATTAATGAAAATATCTGTGGGGGATGGGATATGCGTTTTACCTAAGTTGCTGACTTTCTTTCACGAAACAGAAATATGTGGGCCAACTTTAAAGGAAAGCTAAAACAGTTGGATATAAAAGTCCACTTCAGACACCTGCCTAGCTACTCCTGAACTTTCTATTTCCAGAAAAACAGCCCACCCACCTCTTGTTTCATGATTCAATGTGTGTTTCATGCTCTTCCTCCTTGTTGCAAGAAATGTCCTTTTCTTCCTCCTTGGTTACTGGCCAGCCTGTTTTTTGCTCTTTCTTTCCTTCCCTGTATGTAACCGCTGCCATTCTTCAGCCAGCTCTTGCTCTGTGCCATGACCTTGCCCGTGTTCTTTCAGGTCCGAAATCTTTGAACTTCTCCCTGACCCCGGCTCTTGTCCTCACTATATTCTTATCCTAGAGCTGCTTGCCAGAGGGCTCCCCAGCAGGCTTCTTGGAGGACTGGGGACAGTGTCAGCCTGGCTAAACCGACTGATCCATGCATTTAAGTCCCTTATTGATAGCATCTTCCCAGAGGTAGAAAGCGTGAGTCAATTTTGAACTTGAAAATTTTGTATGGTCTCTAAATGTCCTGAATGTATTCTCCTGTTTCGTGTGATTATCACTTTGCAGCATGCTGCTGGCTACCTAAATCCCATGCAAATCGCTTGCAAGATGTAGGCTTGGTGAAAAAACACTCTCCCACGTGTACAATTACAACCAAGCATTATTCCCTACAAATCTAGCTGTAAGAAATGAAAAAGGGAGGTTATTATTATATTTAATATTAATAGCAACTATTAACCATTAATTCAGCCTAAATCATCTGCAAGGGAAATCTGTGCTGCTTGCTTGTTAGTTGAACAGAGCGCATGATAATGTTCTGTTGTGTGCTATGTGGCATACTCAGTTGCTAGGTTACCCAGAGCATCAGGAATTCAGGGAACAATGTACTTATATCTTTTTCAATTTTGAAAAATAAAATAGGTATTGACATAAAATACAGTGTGGCACTGAAGTAATTTTGTAGTGGAGAGATCAGAGGAAGGGGGCCTTTCATCTCAGTGACAGCAGTTTACTCCTCGTTGTGACTTACTGAGGGCAGTGGCAGGACAGCACAACAGGATGTCAGTCTCTGGCAGAATGCTTGTGGTCCCTGTACCCCAGCAACTATTTCTTGAGTCAGTCTCCCCAAAGCCATCCAGCAGCTGCTGTTCTGAGCTATGTCAACTGGTCCTACAGAAACTCATGACAGGTCCAGTGATGTATGGGCCTGCAAGGGAACAGCCAAGCCTTTCATGCTAAGAACAAATATGACAGATCTGACTAAGGTCCTCAGCCAGCCAGGGCCACGCCGGGAGATTTTTTTTCTTCATGATTATTATTATTATCACCTTCCTACTCAGAGATAATGTCATAATTTACAGGCAGGCATTGTGTGACCCAAATGATTGATGCCACTTGGACATGAATTGGTGGGGTTAATAATGGTCTTTCAGTGGGTCCCAGCATGGGAGGAAGCTCTCTCAGAAAGCTGCCTTCACTTTGATATTCTGCTCAGGACAGGAAGGTGGACTTCTGGGAGTCAACACTCCATCATGCTCTGCATCTAAAAGCATCCCCTGGGCCCTGGTGAAACTAGGGATGGGGAAACCTCAAACGGTCCTTTCTGTTCTTTCCAAGGGAACTTTTGATTTTGTTTAACCTTCAGCAGTGGATGTCACCATTGAAGCTCCATTGAGATGTACAGCTTTAATTCTCTGGTGAAACCTGAGCTACACTGGGAGTATAAAGCAAAACTCCAGACAAAGAATCTGCCCCATTTACAGCAGCGTGATTCAGTAGGAACCCAAACTCGAGACGGTTGCTTTCATGTTTTCTAATTCACTCATCATGGCCTCAGATTGGATGCTTGCAGTTAGGCATTCTGTTAAATGCCAAGACAAAGTTAACAATGATTAAGATAATAATCTTATTGTTTGTTGTTGTTGTTGTTGTTAGGTGCCGTAGAGTCAAGTCGAACTCACAGCGACCTTATGCACAGCAGAACAAAACACACCCCAACACTGTGCCATGCCTGGCACAAGGTCAGTGCTTCTCTGCTATTCATAAGCTTTTCAATTGCTGATTGTTTCAGGAGTGGGCTGTCAGGTTCTTCTCCCATTTTTGTGGTGTTGGGGATCAAACCCAGGGCCTCAGAGTGCACAGGGCAGCATTCTACCAACTGAATCGGAGATGCTGTAATGAATCTAAAGAATGAAAAAGCAGGATGGAGATGACTGGCATTCAAAACCTGTGTTGTAGGTAGCATAATTTTGTAAAACTTCAAATAATTGAAATTGGAACTTAGGCGATGTTAAGTTAATCTTGCCTAAGATCACACAATGTGCAGAGAACCAAGATACTAACCTAAACCTCTTGTATTCTTTCTCCTACTCTACTATGCATCTCAGTGTAGAAGTAACAATGTTGTTGTTGTTAGGTGTCATCGAGTCATGCTCAACTCATAGTATAACAACAAATGATAACAAAAATTTTTCAAATTTTAATATAAAATACTACAAAATTAAGGAAAGATGTTCTCTGAAGGAGACCATCAGAGAAGGCTTCTAGAAAGGTGTCATAACAATATGAATCTTGAAGGATGATCAAATTTCAAGTAAGGGAAGAGCAGCTCCAGTGCCATAAAAATCATGCTGCGAGCCATTTTATGTTTGGAGAGTCACTATACCTTTGTTTTCAACACTGCTAAAAAGGAGAACTACTCTTTAAAATGATTAAACTTGGACAGCTTGTGCCATTAAGTAGCAACATTCATTTTTCTCATACACTGCAGTTCACCTGTCCCTCTGAAACACATTATTAAGCCATCACCATATAAGCATCATTCATCTTGAATTTCTTTTTTAACTATATACCTATATCCAGTAATACCTTTCCTCCAAAGGCCCTAAAGCACTTTAAAAACAGATGATATTATTACTATTTTACTGGCAATGACACTGAATTGTATCCAGTATGTCTAACACTCTGTTCCTGGAATGATCAACATATGCTGGTAATAAAGATTATTCTTTATAAACAGAAAAAAACACAAGTGCAGTGAGCCTTCTCAGGTAATGAAATAAGGCAGAATTGCCTTATAAATACACAGTAGGTGTGCAATAAACAGTAAATAAAATCAATTCTAGCAATGCATTAACATCCTCAAAAGCAACTTACCTGAGGGTCCTACTCCTTTCAATTCTGAATCTATCAATCTTGTCAAACTTCAACAGACTTCCATAGGCATCACAAGAAAGCCCAAATTCATCAGTACGGCATCTAGGGTGCCTCCACAATCTGACCATAATCTAGACTGACGTCTTCCCAAGTCTCTTCCTTGTGTGGGTTTGTGTTAGTTGGCCACAAGGGAAAGTTCTCAAGGAATTTCTCAAGGAAGCCAAAACGAGAAGGGAGCTCTTATGTTATGAAAATGGTGCTGGACGCCAGAGTCCATTGCACCTCACAGATGCTGACCTGCTGGATCCTCTGCTGAATATTAGAAGTCAGTCAACCATCTGCAAATCAACAAAAGGCCCTCATTAGGCTCCATCATGCTGGAATCCTTAGACTTCCAGCCTCCAGACCTATGAGAAACCAATTTCTATTCTTTGTAACTCACTCAATCTATGGTCCTTTTTTCATAGCAGCCCAAACTAACTCCATACTTTAACCATTTTTATATCTCACTCCTGCTTTCATACATCATACCTCAAAGAGAACTTATTCTATGTCTTTCTATTGCTTCTTTCCTAGGAAGTCATTCTTTGCATTCCTGCTTTTAAGATAATAATCATAGCCAACATCTACCTAGAACTTACAATGTGATAGAAATTGTTCTAAGTACTTCACATATTAACATATGCAGTCTTCACAGAAAACCTGAGACAGTACTATTGCTACCCTAACTTAAGAGATAGGAAAGTGAAACAGAGAGAGATTAAAATTAACTTGCCAAAGACCCCACAGCTAGGAAGTGGCAGTGCAAGATTTTGAATTTGTGTTCCAGAGCCCTTGACTTTACTCATTCCACTACGTTGCTTCTTATATCCCATGTAGGCTAAATCTAAGGTGTGCTGTGGGAAGGAGGGAAGGGAAGCAGGAAGGAAGGAAGGGAGGAAGGAAGGAAACGAGGGAGGGAGGGAGGGGAAAAAGACAAGACCCTCAATCTCAGTGGTTTAAAAGAAGAAGATGTGTTCCTGACTCATGTATAGTCAAATGTAGGTCAGACACTTTCTTCACCATTTAGAATCTGGCCCCTGTGGCTGCTGCCATAGAGACAGTACAGGACCAGCCCTACATATAACATTTCTCCCACCTACATCCCACTGACCACCTCTCAGTCACATGGACCACATCTAACTGCAAGAGAGTCTGCAAAATGTGCAGGAGTACAGAATGCTTGTCAAACACTGATGTCTCTGCCACGCTCACCCTATGAAATGCCTCTCCTTCCCTGAAACCTGCCTTCTAGACAGAAAGAATCTATACTTTTTCAAGGTCTAAAGCACTGTGTCTGCAAATCTGTTCATTGCACATGACATCATTTTTAAAAACATTGGGGTTTTTAACTGCATATTTTGTATTAAAGGAAAGAAAGAACATGCATCTTGTTTAAGTGAGCTCCTTTGAATAAAAACAGCAGCTTTTTAACCCTTAGCTTTTTAACACCTAGGGAAAGAAGTGTAGGACCACGTGTATATTTGCATTCTACACACCCCTCCCTCCACTGCATTCTAGATGCCTGTGCTACTCTCCTAGAACTCAGTTGTCATTCAAGTTCTTCCCTCCTTTTCTCTCCTGGGTAGATCCCCTGTGTCCTAATTCCCATGACATTCTCTATTTTAGTTATACTTCGTTAAAGAAAGTCTCAAGTGGCTTCTACAAACAGGTGTATTGGACACAGATTTTCTGAGATTCTACATAGAAAATGACTTCATTCTTCCATGTACTTTATTTTTTTTTTAATGTATACAGAATTCTAAGTTTCCGTTGTTTCTACTGAGAAGGTTGATATTATAATTCTCCTTCCTTTGTCAATGAACTGCTTTTCCTCTCTTGCATTTAAAGAGTTTTCTTTATATCCCTGTTGTCCTGAAACTTCCTTGTGAGGCACCTTTCTGTGGATCCTTCATCAGCTCTCATGCTGGGTGCACATTGTGCTCTTTCAATGTGGAAATGTATGTCCTTTAGTTATGGCAATTTTTCTCATATAATTTCTTTGTTTAGTTTTTTCCCATTTTTTCTGGAGATTTTAAAAGTTAGATTAAGCCTTTGGGGATTGATCTCTTAATGTTCTTAGCTTTTCTTGATTTTTGTCCATTTCTTTTTCATTTTCCTCTTCTTTCTGGAAAATGATCTTAACTTCTGAAATGTGGGGATTTTTTATTATTATTTTGGCTATCTTATGTTTGATTTCCAACCACTCTTTCTGCTTTGTTTTTTGAGTGTTTTTTAATGGTACCATGGTCTTAACTCACAGATACAGTACTTTCAGCTAAGAATGGCTTTGATGTAGAAGCATACATTTTCTGCCTTCTCTATATTTTCCTCTAAGTTCTTTTTGATATCTCTGTTTCTCTCTCTCTCTCTCTCTCTCTCTCTCTGTCTCTCTCTCCCTGCCCCCACCTTTCTTCCCTCCCTTCCCATTTCCCTCCCTCCCTCCATCCTTCCCTCCTTCTCTTGCCCTTCTCTGTGTTTCTTGCCAGAAGCTTTCCTTGGGTATCTGGTGAGTTGTTGCTCATTCACATTCAAAAGCGAAACACTAAAAAAAAAAAGCGGTTCAGGAACCATGTACGAGGTGGAATTTATCATTTGGTGAGTTTCACTCCTGTCTAGAAACCAGACAACATTGTTGTTGTTGTAATTATTATTTTGCGGTGCTGTGAATAGAACCCAGGACCTTGTGCATGCTAGGCAGGTACTGTACTACTGAGCTACATCTCCAAAGAGAAAAGACCTTTTAGATGGGTGAGCCCTTGTGTCAGCTTTTTTGTCATTGGGACAAATGCCTGAGGGAAACAATTTGAAGCAGGGATAATGTGTTTTGGCTCACAGTTTCAGAGGTTGCAGTCCATGGTTGGCTGGCTCTGTTGCTGTAGGCCTGAGGTGAGGCTGAAACATCATGGTGGAGATGTGTGGTAGAGCAAAGCTGCTCACCTCATGGCAGCCAGGAAGCAGAGGAGACACAGAGGGAGAAGTCATACACAAGATAAACCCTTCCAGGGCATGCCCCCAGTGACCTACTTTCTTCAGGTAGGCCTCACCTATTTTCCATCACCTCCCAATAATGCTACCATATTATGAATCATTTAATCGATTAATCTATTCATGAAGGCAGAGCACTCTTCAGCCAATTACTTCCTCCCAAACCCATCAACTGGTAACCAAGTCCCCAACACATGAGTCTCCTGGGTGGAAACTTTATTTTTTTATTTTTCCCTTTTTTGTCAGCATATATTAATTGTACAAAATAATGGGTTTCATTGTGACTTTTTATACATTCATATAGCATACTTTGATTGTATCCACCCCTTTATTACCACCTATTTTCACCCCTGGGAGACACTTTAAATCCAAATCATTATTTTGTTTTGCTAGGTGCCATCGAGGGGCTGGGATTTAGCTCAGTTGGTAGAGCGCTGCGCTGCAGTCTCTGAGATCCTGAGTTCAATTCCCAGCACCACAAAAATGGGAGAAGGGCCTGGCAATCCACTTCCGATGCAATCCCGAAACAGCCATTAAAAACCCTATGAGGGTTGCTATGAGTCGGATACCGACTCTATGGCACCTAACAACAACAACAACAGATGCCATCGACTAAGGTCCAACTCATAATGACTTTCTGTACGATAGAACCAAACACTACCCAACACTGTGCCATACACACAATCTTTTTATGTTTGAGCCCACTGTTGCAGCCACTATATTTCTTCTCATTTTGAGTTTTGTTACATCAGTAAAAGGAGGTTGCAAGAGCTTTACTTCATTCCCATTTTTACGGTTGGCTTTACTTTGAGGAGCCAACCCCTCCCCAGTCATTTCTTGAATGCTTTCCAGCCTGGAGTGCTTATTTTCTGGCACTATATTTGACTGTGCTGCTCTGCTATTTGTAGATTTTCAATGGCTAATTGTTTCAGAAGTGGGCTTCCTGGTCCTTCTCCCTAAACTGTCTTAGTCTAGAAGCTCAACTGAAACCTGTACTATGGGTGGCCCAGCTGGTATCTGAGACACCAGTGGCATAGCTTTCAGCATCACAGCAATATGGAAGCCCCTACAGCACAGCAAGCTGACAGGAACGTGGGAGATCCAAGCCATTACAGCCCCAAACATCATTATCAGTACACAGACAGGTACCCTTTAATAGTTCAGCACCTCTAGAGAAAATTCTCCACTCTCCTGCCTGAGAGACAGATCTTGACTTTGAATGATCTTTCAACCAAGCAGTTCAAGGAGGTCAGAGTGTCCCATCATTCAGTGTGAAGATTTTTCTTCAGTCTGTCCATTTTAAACACAGATTCTTCCCTCCTACCTTTTTCTTTAGCATCTCTAGTTCAGTTCTTTTTTCCACAAAAGAAAACCTTGCTTTCTGTTAATATTGGAGAGGAAAAGAAAACCACAGAGTTCTAGCTGCTTGTCATAGAAATTTCCAGCCATTTCCTCTTGCCTCACTTCTCTCTTCAATAATAACACATTTCTTTAATTTGAGACTTTCTGTGGTTCTATAGCAAAATTTGACTTGTTTCTCATTGCCATTATCCCCTATAGGCACTGAGGATCAGTTTTCCCCCTCTGTTAAATTTTCCTCCCATTTTTATCACCTAAGAATGGCTTGCTTTACTGTATCCTCTCTCATTTTGCTTGTGCTTATGAGCCCATAATTATTTTGTTCATTCACTCTCATTTTAGTGGCATTTCAGGAAAGTACAAGGTAACTGTATGTATTGAATCCACTGAGTTGAACTAACCTATGTTCTACCAATGAACAGACTTTCTTTACCCCAATGTTGTTGTTGTTAGGTGCCGTCAAGTCGGTATCCGACTCATAGCGACCCTCATAGGGTTTTCAATGGCTGACTGTTTCGGGATTGCCTTGGGAGTGGATTGCTAGGTCCTTCTCCTACCCCCCCAATAGTGTACAATAACTTATTCTGCTTTCTATCTTCTATTCACTCCTGCCATAACAGCATCTGAATAAATATCTATTTTACTGGAGAGTTGGAAAAGTACCTGAAATCCTATCAAGAAGCTCACAAAGCATACTTCCCTTCAAGACATTTGAATGACTTTTTTTAAGAACAACACGTTTAGACAAGACCTGCTGTCACTAGTCCCTAAAATGGCGTAGATCAGACTTATATCTCCTCATCTCATAGTTCAGGATTTTTTTTTTCTGACTAGATAAATGTTTTTCACTCAGTCACCTTTAACCCCAAAACAACATTATTTACAATGAAATAAGAGGTAAAAGATAGCCAGTCATTTCAAAACATTAAAGTCAAAGTGAGCCAGTAGGATTCTACCCTGTGACAGAGAAATGCAGTTCTCTTCTTATAGGATCTCACTCTGTCTTTAGGCTCCTATTGGCACTGGCTGTTGTGATTGGAATGTTCCTGCCATCAGAATTAAAAGATTATGACCTAATCACTCAATGGTTTCTTTAACAGTGATATGAATACTGACCCCTTGCACAACTAGGTAGTACAATCCAAATAGGAGACGATAATTTAAAGGGGCAAAATATAAATCCACATTTGTTTTTATGATACAAAGATTATTTTACATCATCAACATTTTCTTCTCCATAGCCTCTGTGTGTGTATATATCTTTTTAAATTGCCCTTCCCCAATGGGACAGCATTTTAGGCTGAGATTTTTTTCAAACTTGTTTTTTTAACTGCTGGCATTTGTTTTATGTATTTTAATTGAAGTTTTAAATTTTGTGCTTGCACCCCATGGAGTAATAACGGCAAAGGGTAGAGTTTTATTAATTGAAAAAATAAATTTGAAAATAATGCCCTAAATAAGTCAGAAAACTAGTTTATAGATAGATATCTAAGAAATATATGGATACCAGTGTGTTACTGCCTATGTGCATTTTTAAATACATTTGAATCTTTATAGATAATAACTACAGAAAAAATGGTAAAATAAAAAGCTAAACTACTTCCAAAAACAGCAATATATATATATTTTTTTTTTGTTGTTGTTGTTGTTGTTGTTGTTGTTGTTTGTTTGTTTGTTTGTTTGGTACTGGAGGTTGAGCCCAGGGCCTTGTGCTTGCATGCATGTTCTGCAAGTACTGGACCACTGAATAGCACCCTCAACTCATTTTTTTTTTACTTTTTGAGACGGGGTCTCATAAAGTTATGCAGACTGCCTCTGGTCTCAAACTTTCAATCCTCCTGCCTCCGCCTCCCAAGCCACTGGGATTACAGGCATGTGCCACTGCACCTGTCTCAAAAACAGCATTATATTCTTGAACTAGTTGAACTATAAGTTTTCTAAAGACAAAATTTCATGAGGATTAAAATGTCATTATTTGTTTATACAAATTGAGTAACAGTGATATGCCAGATACAATGCTTAGCATTAGACAAATAAGTAAATGAACAAAACAATCATTTGCTTTAAGAAGTTAAAATCAAGAGACAGACATACAAACAGTTGCAAAACAATGTGAAAACTGCTAGGGCATGGCTAAATGTGGAGTCCTACAGGGATAAAAAAAGAGGAAACCCTTTGTTGACACTAGGCATTATAGAGGAGAAAACCTGTAGTGAGTGTGTTAATCAGTCTTTTCATTGTTGTGACAAGCACCTGAAAGAAACTATTTAAAAGCAGGAAAGATTTATTTTGGCTCAAAAGTTTCAAAGTGTTTCAATCCCTAGGCAGCTGGCTCTATATGTCTGGCCATGTGTGAGGTTCTGCCTCATGGTAGACAATAGAAAGGACAACAGAAAGCAAAGCTGCTCACCTCGTGGCATCCAGGAAGCAGAGAGGCAGACACAGAGAAAGGGGCCAGGACTAGGAACATCTTTGCAAGTCGTACCCCCAGTGGCCTCCTTCCTCCAACTAGGCCCTACCTACTACTTTCTACCACTTCCCAATAATGCCATCATAACATGAATCCATCAATGGATTAATCTACTGATGAAGCTGGAGCCTTCATAATCCAATCACCTCCCAGTGATTTGATCCACCAGCTGGGGGACAAAGTCTTCAACACAGGAGTCTTTTGGGGAGTGCATATTATATCCAAACCATACCAGTAGACATTCTAGTTGGAGAACCAAGTGTGCAATGTACAGAGGAAGAAATTTTGCAGTGCAGCTAAGGAGCAGTGAACAGAGTGAGGGATAGAGGGGGAAGAAGGAGCCAGAAAAGTAGACAATGACTAACATTTATTGTAGGGAAAAATTGGGAGGAAATTGGCAAAAACTCCCAAACTGGGAAAATGGTGTTTGAATATCTGGTTTGTAAGTTAGAAATCTAGGGAAAATGAAAGTAACTTGGTTGCACGTTTGTACAAAACCCTTCCTGATTGGACAATTGGACTGAAAGCTGATGGGCTCAGGCCATTCCATAGGCGAGCTACATAAAGAGCTGTGCTGCGGCAGCTTGACCCTTTTTGGCACAGCCTTTCTGGCATCCCTTTCTGCGCCTTCTCGCCTGTTCCTGCCCGGACCACAGATGAGGACGCGCCTCTCCCGCTGCTCTCCCCCAAACCTTTGATGAGGAAAAAACGCTCTCCCGTTGCAATCCTCAACAAGGAAAAGAACCTGCTCTCTGTCTGATCACCAAGGAAGTGGCAGCTGTCTCCTCCTGACCACCGAGACGACCAACACAGGTGTTTGTCCCTGGAAGGCAAAAGCGCCTGAGGCTTTTCCTTTCTCCGTCTCCTCCAGGGTCCCGAGGGCCGCGGGAGTCTGCGGCCCTCACCTGAGGGTCCCGAGTGAATTGTGTTTAGTATCTGTGTGTGCGGCAGCGCAGCCTGTCCGAACCTTCAGGCCGGACCGGGAGGCACGCGCCCCACATTTATTTTCCAATATATTCACTAAACATCAACTGAACACCTAAATAAAAGTTAAGCATCATCTATAAATACTGTGTGTACAAACCATTAAGGTTTTTACTTTTTAGGAACTTCAGTGAAACTAAGGATATGGCTCATGTGTACAAGTACCTACAGTAAGGAAATATTAGCAGCGCATGGTGACACACACCTGTAATCCCAGGGCTTGGAAGCCTGAGGCAGGAAGGTACAGAAGTATAGGCCTGCCTGGGCTACATAGTGAGGCCCTGTCAAGAAGAAGAAGAAGGAGAAAGAGAAAGAGAAGGAGAAAGGAGGAGGAGGAGGAGGAGGAGGAGGAGGAGGAGAAGAAGAAAAGAAGAAGAGGAGGAGGAGGAGAATTATTTCCTAAGGCCAATAAAAGATACTAAAAAAAAAATCACATGGATATTTACAAGTTAAAGTCTTGCTTTCAGTAGAGAAAAGCCCATGCAAAGTAGATGGTATTTTCATGAGATTGTGTAAAGGGGTGAGCAAACATGGGAGTTTGGAAAGCATAAGACAAAGAGCTCATGGAGAGAAGTGAGAGATGAAACTGGAAAGGTTTTTGGGGGCCATACCTGGAACAGAGCTTGAATCTTAAAGAGAGTTGAAAGTGTTTGGAGAAACTGCTGTGTGGGATGAGCAGTGAGTCAGCAAGAGCTGAATAAAGGAAGTGCTGAGCAGAAATGACTATTAAAGTGAATGAGCATGAATTTGTGGCAGACTCAATCAGTAAAGTTTTCTCTCGCAGGACTTTCCAGCCCAGCAAGGAAGCAATTGGAAGTTCAAGGTCAGTGAGAAATTTTAGGGACTAAGCAAAGGCATAGCTGGATTAGCTCACCCTGGAAAGTAGGATAAACAGGAAAAGATGAAATGAGAAGGAAGTTTACAAACAAAAGAGCAGAGTCAAGCTTGTGATAAAAGTGAGGGCCAGGGTAGATATGAGTGAAAAATTAAAACAATTGACATTAAGGAGATTATGGAGGAGGCAAGATACGCGGAATTGGAGATTGTGGAGAGAAATGATGAGATCCAAGGATGCGGTGGAGTTGGGAATCATTGGTATTAAGGAGGTAAGGAATTGCAGAGTCCCTGATAGGTTAAAATCACTGAGTAGGAAAAGAACACGTAGTACTAAGTTTAAAATACCACAGCAGATAGGAGAGAAGGGAGGTAGCATGAGACAATTGGAAAGAGGAGAGTTTACTGAATTTCCACAGCCAGATAAATAATCTAGAATGGTTAATGGAGAATAAAAGATGTTAACTTTTCTTCCTTGTCCTCTATGTTTGTTTTAAAGGAAGGGAAAAGAAAGCTATGGTAGGAATAATTTCATGGGAAGTAGCATCATTAATGAGAAAGCTAAATTCACTTATAAAAGGCATTTGCGAGAAAGAAATAGAAGATACAGAAAAGTTCCATAAAAATAGAAGGGAAATAACAGAACATAACCATAGGACCTAGTGGCACAAAAATCTAGAGGTCATCTCTAGGACTCAATAGAGTTACTAAAAAAATACTTTGGTTCACAAAACAGATATAAGCATGGACTTGTTTCAACCAAATAAATGTAACCTAGTGATCTGTGTCCCCACTGGAAGCTTTGCAATCTGATGCATAGTTCACCATATCTTTTGACCTAAGGTAGTCTAGAAGCATGTGATATAATGGGGTTTTGGTCACCTGGGTTTCTGAGTGTCTCTGAAGAGCAGAAGCCCCTTGCTAATCACTGATAAATTTTTCATGCATGAAAAATAAATATTTGTTGATTTGAGCCACTGAGACATGGTGGTACAGTTGTTATGAAAGACTATAGCCTAACATATCCTGACTGATACATAACCCAAGTAGAGCGGAGAAGTTTTACAAGTACTTGAAATATGTTCTATTCATAATCTACTTGCTTTACAACAATATTTTAAAAATCACTAAACTCTCTCAAGACACAAAGAACTATGTGAGTTCAGGCAAGAATACTCCCAGGATAGGATACCCTAGTGCTCATTGATGATTTAGGACCAGCAGTAGCAATCTGGGACCTACTCTCTGCTTTCCCAATCCCCACCCCAAGACCCAATCTACCAGCACCATTAAGCCTATGTGACAGACTCCAGGGAGAACACAAGTGAAAGGGGCCTCTCTGGGAGGAAGCCCAGGTCTAAGCTGGAAAACAAAGACAGAGCACACAAGAACAGTTTGTGTCTGGGGGGGGTGTGCAGAGAGCATAGCAGAAATTAGCTAGAAAATAGGTCAGAGGCCATTAGACATCAAACCTGGAATTTCAGAGTGAGAAAGGTAACTAGCGCTTATCTAGCCAATATTTGGCAAATTTAGCTGTGATCAGAAGGCAGAATTTAGTGACTAGGGAATTTTGAGAGCTGGTAATGTCAACCAATTCCAACATGATTTTTGTTTGTGTTTGCTGTTGTTGTTATTGTTATTTTGTTGTTGTTGTTTTTACCTTTATTGGCTTTCACATACTGAGAGAAGTGGTAAGCAGGATTTGGTGGCCTATAGTGGTTCTCATTATGCTTGCCAAAATCCATAAAAATTTTCATCAGCTCATGACATTTTAATGTTTTTAAATAACCTGGCAATGATAATAATGAATAAAGGATCTTATCCCCTAAATCAAAGAAATATATATATATATATATTTATATTTATATGTTTCCATTACTAATCAACTTTCTTGGTCCTGCTCCAATTTCTGGGTCCAAGAACTCTTGCTCATCTGCAAACACAGATGTTTGATTATGTGTTGGTTCCTGCCTGCTATAGGGTGATTCCAGGGAGAAGTGGCAATTCCCAAGCAAGATAAGTCTCACTCAGAGCTGTCATTTATGGTTTATAATATATGGTACAGTAATAACTTTGTGACATCCTAATTCCTTTTCTTGGCTTCTCAAAGGACACCTGGCTCAACAGAATGACTAGTTTATTTTGTCACACTGTAGGTCATCCCGACCCTTACAAACAGAATTGAAGAGAGGAGGGAGCACCATGCAATTGTTACACCATTACTCCTAGAGTAGAAATGCAATGATACAGAAGTTCAGAAATGCAAAAGAGACTGCTGGGAAGGTTGGCTGCTTTCTTAGATCTGACAAGGATAATTCCAGAGCCTATGGCTTCTAGTAATAAGGTTTCAAATTGGCAGCATTTAGATGTATGTATATTATTGACAGAGTTTTCTTTAGGTTACACTAAAGGTGGGATTTAACACTATGGCCAGAGTCTAGACAATAAAATGAGATTCATTTACGCATTTTAGTGAGATGTACATCGGTGAGGAAAAAAAGAAGTAGATACAAATTTTTGCATTGGAAGATTCTGAATAAATATCACATACCTATTATTTTTACTATTAGACTATTTTCCATTTATTTAGCATTTTGAAAGCTAAATGCTATACCATGAGGCTACTTTTATTGACTTTACATCTTCTCATTTTATAAACAAATGGAGTCTGCCACCTTAATCAGATAGAATGATATTTCTTCTCCCTTTTCTTTTAAATTCTGTCTAAGCCAGGTATAAGGTAGTACTTCCATTTAAATAAATTAGGTCAATGGAGTTTTGATAACTCCACCACTTTTATTCAAAATAAGCCCAAATTAGGCATATATAAAACTTGTTATTATTAAGTGCACTTGATTTAGGTCCAACTAATAACCACTCTCATAGGGTTTTTCAGTGGCTGATTATTTTCAGGATTGCCTCATGAGTGGATTGCCACATCCTTCTCCTTTTTTTGTGGTGCTAGGGATTGAACTTGAGTCCTCAGAGAGTGCGGAGTAGCACTCTACTAACTGAGCTAAACCCCAGCCCATATAAAACTTAGGAGTTTTGTTTGGATATTTTCACTTTGGGTAGGTAATATTTTTTTCCAACTCTCTCATAATGCTCACTTTTGATTCACACTTGTTTGTTTTATTAATTTTTATAGTACAAAACTTGAACTGGGGGTTGAGTTTTACCCAGACAAGAAATTATGGAGAACAATTATTTATTGGAACTCTGCCTATAATATGGAATCTTTATTATTTTCAGTTCATGATATGTGTTAGGAGGGGTTAGGGTGTTTAACCCAAGCAGTAATTCCAGCTCTGCCATATCAATAAGAAAGAAAGGACACCTAGGAATTTCAGTACATGATAGTGGGGGGGGGGGACAGGGTTCTACTTGTTTCCATGTGGAATTACAGCGTCTTGGTTTACCTCCCTTATTGTCTTGCACTGAAGGGTAGAAAACAAACATTTCTACTCTTTTCCAAGGAATATTAAATCTTCTGTGATTTTGAGCAAGGGAGGCAACTCCCACAGTTGATTTTCATTCTAAGGTTTATAGACCATAAAGGACTATTGAGAAAAAAATGAAAAATATCACTTCTATCTAGTGTGAAGGAATGGAGACTAGCAGGAAAAGTCATGAAGGATGAGGTCCACCAAAAGGACTCCTGACATCTAGGGCTTGATCCAAAAAGTTAGACTTTTGGGAAAAGGCCCGTTGCCCAAGAGGAGCCAGTGAGGCTAACGAGAAGGGGAGCTTCAGTTTACAGCCTTGCTAGGATGCCAACTGTGAAGGGGGAGAGGCCTCACTGCCAGCCCCCTGGTGCCACTCAATCCACTTAAGCCAGAACCACCAGTATATGCTGCAACAAATTATCAAAAACGTTGTGGCTTAAAACAACATAAATTTATTCGCTTGATGTCAGGAGTCCAGAATAAATCTTATGCAGCTAAAAGAGCTCTAAAGAGAGTCAGTTCCTTGCCTTTTCTAGGTTCTAGGGGTGTCAAGCTTTGCCCCATGGGCCTGAGTCATACCACCTTTCTCTCCTTGCTTGTCACCACATTGCCTTATACCAGAGGTGTGCAACCTTTTGGCTTCCCTGGGCTGCACTGAGTAAAGAGGAATTGTCTTGGGCTGCACATAAATTTTATAATATAGTTAGTGCGTGTATGAGTGAGTGTGTATGTGTGTGTGTGTAAGACTTCATTTTTATATTTTTATCATAAAGTTATGAGAAATGGGAGCAATATAAAACTAGTAATAAAACTGACCTGTTTTTGTAAAACTAATCTACCAATGTCTGGTATGATGGAAGTGGTCACAATCCTTAGCAAGTTCTCAGGTAAATTTTGTGATGGTCCATTCATGGCATCTAGAACTGGATTGAATTAGATATGCAAGAATATTATTGGTGCCAGGCATGATGGTGCATGCGTGTAATCTCTGATGAACCCCTAAGTGGCTTCAAACAGCTTCAAATCACTTCAAATGCAACCTGATTATACTCCACTGATCAGGTGGTGGGCGAAGGTAATAACCCAACTGACATGACCAACTATGACATACTCACGCTTTTTGAAGGTTAGAATTTGGTACTGTGGCACCACCCTAGTATGTTGTAAAGAAGAATTAGGTGTTCTGTAAACGTGTGCAGTATCACTTTGTTGTTGTTGTTGTTGTTAGGTGCCATTGAGTCAGTGTCTGACTCATAGCGATCCTACCTATAGCACGTGAAACACTATTGTCAGCATTTCTCTGCTATTCATAGGGTTTTCAATGGCTGATTGTTTTTTGGGAGTGGGTTGCCAGGTCCTTCTCCCTGTATCACTTAAGAACCTTAAAACTGGAACTATTCATGGGGTCAGGAAGAAAATAAACACTAAAAAATAGTACATGGTAAAAGATTTTTTGTGGGGCCGCATTATTACATGTCCTGGGCCACATGCAACCCAAAGGCCATGGATTGGACATGCCTATTTTACAATTGTAATTTTCTACCATTTCTGGTATAAGGAACCTTGTGATTACATTTAAGACCCACCTGGATAATCAAAGAAAACTTCTTTATCACAAGATCCCTAGTTTAATCACATCTACAAGGCTTCTTTTGCCATATAAGACAAGATTCACAGGTTCCAGGGATTGGGATGTTAATATCTTTAGAAGGCCATTATTTAGCATATGACACCATCCATGTAGTTGCCTTATTCTCTAGTGTCTAACAAAACCACACTGCCTCTTACCCACTACCTCACCTAGTCACAGCCCAGCTGAAGTGACCTCTACCTGTGTCAAAAGCCTATTTGGTTCCTCAAATATCCACCACACCTCTGTGAACACCCTCAAATACACACAGTATTTCTCACAAATCCAAAATACAGTAAATCAAGACACACACCAAGTGGTAGAGAGGAAGGTACACCCCTGTATTTAGTAGGTAGCAGAAAACACAGTACAGGACAAGCTTAACATCCCTAAGCAGGATCAATAGTTACTGACCCCACTAACTTAACAGACACTTTTTGAAAGGAATAATCAACTTTAAAAAAGAACTATCTTAAAAAAAAACCTAACATCATCAGGATAATGTTCAGGGATGACATTAGAACAATCAGAAACATGCTGGTATGCAGCTCCAGGATTTCAATAATATACTAGTTTATGTTTGATTTAAACACCTGCAGCTGGGTTTGGTAGCATATGCCTCTAATCCCAGCAACTCAGGAGGCAGATGCAGGAGAATCCCAATTTCTAGTCCAGAGGCAGCCTGCATAACCTAACAAGACCAGTTTCAAAATAGAAAAATTAAAAATGGGCTGGGAGTGCAACCCAGTGGTAGAGGACTGGTAAAGAATGGGCAAGGCCCCAGGTTCAACCCTGAAGTACCACAAAATTGAATAAATAAATAAACACCTGCAAATTATTTAACTGGAACAATGTGTGTTCTCCAGAAAAAGAAAAAATATATATTCTTTTGCTATAGTTGATTATTGGGAGAAGGGCCTGGCAATCCACACCCAAGGCAATCCTGAAACAGTCAGCATTGAAAACCCTGTGAGGATGACTATGAGTCAGATACCAACTCGACGGCACCTAACAACAACAACAACAATAGTTGATTATTGGAGAATTTATACCATGCAAGGCACAGCTGGTCCAGTTCATAGCATCATTCATTAGATTTGGTTGACCCAGCAATAATGTGAAGTTATTCACAGATTCTCATGGTTTTCAAACCCCTTTCTAGCATCAGAGTAGTGCCTTGTTCCTTATCTTGGAGAGGTATAAATCTGAAGCACAAGTGAGCTAAAATTCCAATAATATCAGACCCTTTAAAAGGCTTCACACTCAAGAAACATGTGAAAAAGGTTATATTTGAAGACAATACCCAGCACTGACACCTTATAGTAAACTTTATTAGGTTTTTAAAGAGAATTATAGATGATAATGGATCCATGAAATAATAGATGGTCCCAGAGGAACTACAAAGCTGTGATGCATGTGAAGGGTTCCACTAGTGCCATAAACAGTGAACATGTATCCCCAGCAGTTTATGAATAGCCAATGTATTCAGAGAAGAAATTCAGCTTCATATTAAAGTTTATATAATCTACTGATATTTAATTCTTAGTAATGATTTTTATTGATTTCCACATTTTGGTAATGCAAACAAGGAAATGCCTTAGAACCTCAGAGACACACTTATGGAAAGAAAAGTATTTTTTTCTTATAAATACATTACTATGATAGCTTTTTGTTCATTCATTTTGTCATTCCTTAAATAAATATGTTCTGTGTACTAGCTCTCATGATAGATATTGTAGGGATATAAATAGTGCCAATCACGTAATCATCTATAGTATTACAGTTTACAAGGCAATCCCCAGTTATTATTCCATTTAATAGCTCTAAATAACCTGTGAGGTATGTATTTTTATCCTCACTTTATGAGAGCAAAAACAAAAGGCCCACATTATCAAGCATCTTCCCAAAGAACACACAGTCTTGGGGAACAGGCAGACATAAAACTTAACCTCAATTCTCTGTCTCAAAGCCATCACACCACGCAATATGATTGGTTTCCTCCCTTCCGAGAGCTTATTGTCTTCAAGGGGTTTGTGCATGCATAACTGTAATACATAAGTGATGATGATAATGATGATATACATTGTACCACCAACTTAAGAATGTGTAAGTTTCTTACTAGGCTCCTGGCTATCAGATAAATTATATTTTCCGGAGAATTATCCCTTTCCTTTGCCTCTCCTCAGAACAAAAGTCAACTACCTTTTCAACATTCATCTAAAGTTTTATCTTTCAATTAACAGCCATTTTTCACAATGGAGCACAGCTTTTAATGAGTTCACAAAACTTACTACCTATATTACAAGGAAAGACCAGTGAAGCCTCACTGAGGTCTAAATCCTAAATCTCACTCTCTAGTAAGAAAATTCACCCATGCAGGCCATCTCCATAGCAGATAAAATTTCGATTGCACCTCAGAAATGCTGTAAGTGCCTTTGAGTTGCACTTTTATGAGGTCTTGTGAGTAATCAAAATTCAAATGTCAAATCCATGAGTGGTCAGTTTCTACAGTGTACAGAAAGTGCAGTGGAAGTTGAAAGAAGAGAGAAAGCACATCTAATGGAGAGGAAGGGGAAAGCCTTCACAAAGAAAGCAGCTTTAGAGCTGAGTATAGATGTCTCTGTTGGTATTTACTAGAAAATTGTGGGAAACAGATTCCAAAAGGTAGAAAAGTCATGAGGAAAGTCATGAACATAGGGATGAGCTGGGTCTCTTCTGAATTCACTACATGATCCAGGGGAGACTGCTGTTGTTGTTAGGTGCCGTCGAGTTGGTGTCAGACTCATAGCAACCCTACATACAACAGGCAAAACACTATTGTCAGTGCTTCTCTGCTATTCATAGGGTTTTCAATGGTGGATTGATTTTTGGAAGTGAGTTGCCAGGTCATTCTCTGAAGCCTACAGTATCTGGTGTTCCCAGGTGGTCCTCCATCCAAGCATTAACCAGCACTGACCCTGATTAGCTTTGGAGATTTGATGGGATCAGAAGCCACAGTGTTACTGCTGCAGGCCAAGAGAGACTGAGGCAGGAGATAAACTAAAATACTAAAATGAGCTGTATTCACTAGCAATAAAACTTACTGGAAGTTCAAGACCAGACCAGGGTAATGACATTTCTTCCACAAATATACTCAAGGAAATACATTTGAAAGAAAGGTAAGTGGATTTAGACATTTACCTAAGAGCTTTCTCAATCTTCCTCCTTCTCACTAACAAATATTGTTGTTGTTAGGTGCTATTGAGTTGGGTCCAATGCATAGCAACCCTATGCACAACAGAATGAAACACTCCCCGATTCTGTGCCAAAAGAATGTGTTGATTCTGTGCCAGGCACCAGATCTTTTTGTGCTTAATCCTATTGTTGTAAACACTGTGTCAACCCATATAGTTGAGGGTTTCCCTTTTTTTCATTGACTTGCCACTCTCCCAAACATGATGTCCTTCTCCAGGGATTGATCCCTCCTGACAACATGTCTAAAATACATCAGATACAGTCTAGCCATCTTTGCTTCCAAGGAACACTCTGGTTGCACTTTTTCTAAGACAGATCTGTTGATTCTTTTGGTAGTCCATGGTATATTCAATATTCATCTCCATCACCATAATTTAAAAGCATCAATTCTTCTCCTGTCTCCCTTGTTCACAACCATATGATGCAACTGAAAATACCATGGCATGAGTCAGGCTCACCTTCATCTTCATTATGACATCTTTACTTTTCAATACACTAAAGAGATCTTTAGCCACAGCTTTTCCCAATGCACTACATGTTTTGATTTCACCACTGCTGCTTCCACAGTTGTTGATTGTAAAAAGAAGTAAAGCAAAATCTTGGACAACTTCAATCTTTTTTTCATTTATCATGAAGTTGCATACTGATCCAGTTGTAAGGATTTTTGTTTTGTTGATGTTGAATCACAATCCATACTGAAGGCTATGTTCTTTGATCTTCATCAGCAAATGTTTCAAATTCTCTTCACTTTCAGCAAGCAGAGTTGTGTCATCTTCACAATGCAGGTTGTTAATGAGTTTTCCTCCAATCCTGATGCCATGTTCTTCTTCGTAAAGTCCAGCTTCTTAGATTATTTGCAACGTTTCCTTGTTCTGTTTGGTCTTGGTCCATGTACAGATCCTTCATGAGTACAATTAAGTGCTCTGGTATTCCCATTTTTCACAGTGTTATCCATAATTTGTTATGACCCACACAGTCAAATGCCTTTGCATCATCAATAAAACATACATACACACCTTTCTGTTATTTTCTGCTTCCAGCTAATAGCCATCTGACATCAACAGTGATGTCCCTGTTTCCCTGCCCTCTTCTGAATCCATCTTGATTTTCTATTACTTCCATGTCTATACACTGCCGCAGTCAGTTGTGAATGATCTTTAGTAAAATTTTGCTTGCCTGTGATATTAATGATATTGTTCCATAGTTTCCACATTCATTTGGATCCCTTTTCTTGGGAATAGCCATAAATATGGATATTTTCCAGTCAGTTGGCCAGGTAGCTCTTTTCCAAATCTCTTGTTATAAATACAATATCACCTCCAGTGCTGCATCTGTTTGTTGAAACATCTTTATTGGTATTCCATCAATTCCTGGAGTGTTGTGCTTGCCAATTTCTTCAAGGCAGCTTCTACTTTGTCCTTCAACAAATAGCAGATACTCATTATTGTGGCTTCACTTGCACTAGATCATAGGTAAGTGACCCAGTATAGCTAATAAGATATAAAGAGAAGTCTCCTGAGAGATATCTGGAAAAAGCTTTTCCCATTGATTTAAAGTAGAAAAACAAGCAAAAAGATGCAGGGAGGCTGGGTGTGATGGCATAACCTCCTAGCACTCAGGAGACTGAGGGAGGAGGATCACAAGTTTGATGCCAGTCTAAACTATATCTTGAGACCTGGTCTCAAAAAACAAACAAACACAGGAAGGGCTGAAGATATAGCTCAGTGGCAAAGTGCTATCATATCCAAGGCTGTAGGTTCAACCCACAATACACACAAAAGAAATGAAGAGAAATTCTTCCCCTCTTTTCCTAGTGTGAATGCTCCCCTCTGAGGATATGACACTTGGAGCTGCTACAGCTATACTGTGACTATGAGGGTAAAGACAAAAAATTCACAGAATGCCAATTCTGAACCTTGATATTGCAGAAATATTGAATCAACTATGGAAACTCCTGCTTGTCATAGAAGGAAAAACTTCTATTGTTTGAACCACTTTTAGCTTATTTTTCTGTTAGTTTCAGCCAAAAGGAACCTGATACCAAAGGCTCCCACAATGGTGCTGGTAAAAAGTAATGATGTTTAGGATGATGTCAATGGATCTGGAAGTAGTAGGATGCATGCAAGATGCAAGAGGTAAAACAAATAGAATCCCAAGGACTGATTGGCACCATTTCATGTAAGTTCTCTCACACAAAAACTAGACATGATCAACCTATGAAAGGAGCATTTTGTTTTTGAATCTTAGCAAGTATAATATGCAAGTGTATGCAAGCATGTAGATAAGGAGACCCGGGAAAAAATAAGTTTAACTCTGAATGTTATCCCAAGTGGCAGATCTGGAACAGGATTATTACAAAGAAAGCTTTAATTTAATCAATTACACTGTGTCTGTCTGAATTACAAAAATTTATTCTCAAATTGGAATCTGTGGCCATGAGTCTTCCACCAAAAGCCAGAGAAAAATAAGTCAATGTTTCCCACCACAGTCTGAGGGAGAAGTTCCTGGGCCTGAGCATATCCAGTACCAGACTTGAAGTGACTGACCTCACCTAGAAATCACCATCTAGGCATTGTTTCAGGGTTGGGGAGACAACTGGCCCTCTACTCTGATATTCAAGTCAATTCTTCCAAACTTCAACAAAATAAATATAGAGACGAAAAGAAAAAGAGTGGTAAAATTTAGCTCATAATCTTTGGGCTGGTTCCTTCAGAAAAGTGATTTCAATAACCAATAGAGAATTCTGGAAGGGGGATGGGTTAAATGCATTAAGAAGTTAAATTCAGCCAGTCACCATGGTACCAGCCTATAATCCCAGTGATTAGGGTGGCTGAGGTAGGAGGGTCACAATTTCAAGGCCAGAGACAACTGCGCAACTTAGTGAGACCATCTCAAAATAAAAAATAAAAAGGGGCTGGAGGTAGGGCTTAGTGGCAGAGGACTTTGTTAGCATGCATGAGGCCCTGGGTTCAACCCTACACTGTTGGGGAAAAAAGTTAAGTGTGGTTGAGTCATGTCAAGTATCAGGACAAGTGAGAACACACATGTGTAGATCTCCAGAAGGTGATAGAAACAGGTCTAGAGCTCATAAACTAACACTGACTAAAGGATTAAATGAAGATCTCTTTTATTTGGAGCTGTAAAATCAATCAATCACCAGGGGAACTAGACAGAAAACCAAGATAGGAGGGGAGCTTACATTTGTTGAGTATCTACCGTGTTTTAGCCATACTGTTACTAGTTAAGGATATCATCAAATCTAACCTCACAACACTGTCAGGAAAAACCCCCGAATTCCATTTATAAGAGAGCAAAGAGAGGTTCAGACCACTTATACTTGTTCCAGAGGTACAACAAAAAGCACAATCAGGATTCAATGGTAGTCTAAAATCTGAAGGTTTTGTAACTTAAATTTTCAAATATAAATTTAGTTTTAAAACTCTTATTCTTATTTTAATCTTTACTATTAATTTTTATTAGAATTTTATTTAATTTTACTAATCACAATATCAGTCTTAGAAGAGTCAAAGCAGACTATAAGCTTTGTGCGAATAGCATAGGAAAGGTATTATTGTCCCAAGTTTACATTTGAGTTAGCATGCAGGAGGTCAAACATAAAATTTCTCAATGAATCATGAATCCAATAATAAATAAATGTTATTGACCTTTACCATATGTAGAGAAGGAAAGCGACTAAGCTACTAAACTACTAAGAACCAAGGTATCGAGGTATGCTCAACAAAGTTGGAGGGTTAATATATATATAAAGGAATATGGCAGTTATGACATATATATTATATATATATACACACACACATACACATATATATACACACACATATATATGCCATATGTGTGCATATACATATGTATACCATATATATGACCGGGATTTAGCTCAGTTGGTAGAGCACCGCTCTGCAGTCTCTGAGGTCCCAAGTTTGATTCTCAGCAGCGCAAAAATGGGAGCAGGACATGGCAACCCACTCCCAAGGCAATCCCGAAACAATCTGCCATTGAAAACCCTATGAGGGTCGCTATGAGTCAGACACGACTCGACAGCACCCAACAACAACAACAACAAACCATATGTATAATATAAATACACTATATATATATATATGAATATGCCCTTCCCCCCCACACACACACATCTTTCTGCTTATCATGCTGTGGGGGCTTGTGTGTTGCTGTGATGCTGAAAGCTATGCCACCAGTGTTCAGATACCAGCAGGGCCACCCATGGTGGATAGGTTTTAGCTGAGCTTCCAGACTAAGACAAACTAGGGAGAAGGACCAGGAGGCCTACTCCTGAAACAATTAACCATTGAAAACCCTATGAGTAGCAGAGAAGCACTAACAGGTATAGTGTTGGAAAATGAACACCTCAGAATGGAAGACATTCAAGAAGCAACTGGGGACAATTTGCCTCCTCAAAATATATATGACCTTAGTGATGGGAAAGGAGTAAAGCCCATAGGAACTCCTTGCTGATGTGGCATGATTCAAAATGGGAAGAAACATAGTGACTCCAACATTGGCTGAAACATAAACAATTGTGTGCATGGCAGTATTAGGTAGTGTTTTGTTCTGTTGTACAGAGGGTGGCCATGAATTGGATCTTACTCGATGGCACCTAACAACAACAACATATATACATATGTATATAGATACATATACATATATATGTATATATATGTACATATGTATAAAAACTCATAATATTCATATATGATAAACTGTTAGAGTCAGATATTTATATTTTTATATAGGTATATTACAACATATCACTGTAGCTTTTAAAATGTCATCCATAAATGAGCCACTGAAGGCCAAATGTCTGAGTAAACTTTTATAAGTAAATATATTCAAATCCATATTATTTTCTCATGCAGTATTATCATGAGAATAGTTTAAAATATGGAGAGAACAACTGCATTTTCATGGGGTGTTTGCTTTCACCTATGCTGTATTTATCTACCTAATCATACTTATTTACTCTTACTACTACATTATTGATTCAACACTTCAGGGGAAATGCAACTGAAGTATGCTAGACATCATGCCAGGTTCTGGAGACAGAAAGATGAGTAAAACACTGTTCTTCCTCTAGTAGGGATCACAATAGCACAAGGAGAACATGATCCAGCCAGCTACCACATTGCTCACTGGAAACACATTCCATACTTTACAGCATAAAATACATTCCACTAAGTACACATTTCAGCAAGCAAAAAAAGTGAAAAGAAGTATACTATTTCATCCTGGGAAATTGGAGACTTTTGACTGGGATCAGACTATCTCATTAAAAATGTTAAACCAAATTCTTCCCTGTGAAGAAATTAAATATTTTGGCATAATTCCCAACAGATGAATATTTTTAACAATGTGTGCAAGAAAAAAAACTTGGCATTTTTATAAAATAAATTAATTCTTAATGAGGTTGGTGGTATTTTCTAATTGGAATGCATCTACTCACAACTTTTAAAGAAAAGAATAGCATTTTGATGTGTACAAATGTAAGACCAGGACATCTAAAACAGAGAAATTAGAAAATAGCTAAACAACAATAAAAATTTTAGAAGAGTCATATAGTATAAGAGAAAGATTCTGTAAATACACTCATTACGGTAATATTACAGGATATGCCTAAGCACCTTAAACTCATTGTTAAATACTCTACAGATATTTTGCATCAAATGTGCTTTTATCAGTCTTATCAAAGAAAAATTCTCCTTAAACTCTAGTAAGAGAAGCCATAAAATAACAGGAAAACAATGTCCCATCGCTAACTCCTGCCTCACTTATAAATGGGCTTTATCACCATTTCAGTTTCTTTTGAAGACAGAAAACATATAAGGCCACTAATAATAGGTATTTAAAACATTTATAAAGTTAAGTAGCATGATAAATATCCCTCCTTCTTCCACTGTCTGTATCCTGTTCTCTCTTCTTTCCTTCAGCTCCTTCAAACACCTTTGATACTGGTTAAATCTGTTTAAAATAGGGATAAAGAAGTCTGACTTTTACAAAAAAAAATTCATGCTAAGTTTGTTAAGAGGACAACAGCAGGAAAAAGTGTTTAGCATATGGAAATGAATTACTTAAGGTGGAGTCTAAGAAAATAGTGGGGGATATTTTTGTCTAGACTCTTCAAAATACCCCATAAATCACCCACATATGTAATCACATTTTATGCCAAAAATCAAGGATTTCCTTCCTCCAAAACTACAAAAATGTTGAAAGATGAAATAAAGAAAACAATAAGGTGTGTCTATACAATAATTCAGAGAGAAGCAGACAGAAAAATTAAGTCAGCATGATCATAACTGCCATATTCCTTGGATTTCTTAGAACACCCAATAATAAATATTCTGCCCATTGTTGAAAAAAAAAGTTAAAATGCCCAAGAAATGTCAGTAGGTTGGCCAGTTTCCCAGACTACTTCTTATACCTGAAACAAAAAGATCATCTGTCATGCTAGGTATACCAATAGGAACTTCAGAAAAATTTTCATTGTATGTGACCTCCAATACAGAAACTACATTTAAGGAAACCAATAAAGAGCTGAGGGTACAGTTTAATTGTAGGGCACCTCCCTAGCACGTGTGAGGCACTGGGTTTGATCCCAGGTATGAAACAAAGAGAGAAAGAGAGAAAATGAGAAAGAAAGAGAAAGAGAAGAGAAGAGAGGAGAGGAGGAGAAGAGAATGAAAGAACACCAGTGAAAAATTTAGCTATATCATGGTCCTTATTTATTTGTGATGTCCATACAGCTTGGCCATGAACTAGCTGTCCCAGAATTCCACCTAAGGAGTAATTAAAACACCATAAATATAATAAATTTAGATTTCAGATCTTTACAAGGCCTATATTGAATTAGGAATGCATGCTTAATTACTAAAGTTCAAAACTAAATGAAGAACCGTAGTTTCAAGAACCCAAAAAAGGAAGCATTGTGTGTCCAGCACACATCCCTTGTGACACTCAGAGGGTAACTGGTTTAACCTTCATTGATTGCCAGATAGAAATGATAAATAAGACATGTTGATAACTCAAATGAAAAAACATTGTTAGTTTTAAAAGAAGTTGGTACCTGAAGCAAAAGAAACCAAATCAAAATAGATTTTCCTAGAGCAAATTAAAATCAGAATCTCATCAGAGAAAATAAGAAAAAAAAACTGTACACTAAAGCTATCCTAGCACTTAGAAAGATGGAAAATAATGCAGTTAGTTAGTAGAATCAGTGAGCTTCATCTATTAATAAACCACAACCAAATCCATTCCCTTCTATCACTCATTCAACTTTTTATTGACTCCTTGCAGAATGCTAAACATTATGTCGAGTTGTATTTCTGATCTTTTTTATTCTTTTAAATGTGCAAGAGATGAATGGGAAAAGAATAACATAAATAAAATATTATGAGATCTCTGCCCAGTAAAAATATGTGAAGGATGAGTATAACTTGTATCTCTATGATGCAAAGTAACAACTTGGAAAGTAAAATGTCTAATCAGTTGTTTGATCTGAGTTATACCAAATTCAGGTAAGAAGTATGAATTTAATCTATGACACTTGGAGATGTGTGTGTGTAGATTAATCTGACTCAGCCCATACCTACTAAAGTGAAAAGAAAATTCAAACTAAATCCCATTTAGAAGTCTCTCCTGGACTTGTATAAGCATATAAGAGTATCAGCAGAAATCTGAGAAAAGGCCACTACTCTGAGTGCGTTACTGATCTCCAGGCCTATATATTTCATTCTAAGGCAACTTCCAAAGCTTGGGCATAGGGCCCTTCCTCCATGGTCCCCAGAACTCCAGAACCTTAGCTCACCACTGCCTCAGAGGTCCTGTGCCTTTATAGGGCCCTATGTGGGAGAATGGTCCATGTATGCTCACTCAGGTATCATGCTACCTAGGGTCTTTCTCTCTGTTTTGGAGAAGCCCCTCCTGGGTCAAGAAAATCTTCTATTTTCCTACTGAACTTGACTCAAAATGTCAGCTTCTATCCCTCCTTCACCTTGGGCATTAATGTATCTGCAAAGCAAAAGCAGAAAATTCAGTAAAAGTAAACCAGTAAGGACACCTAAAGTCTTTAGAAATACTATAAATACTTAGAATACTACAGATATGTATGGAAAGAAATATCTTTTTTCCCCTTGGTAAAACTGCAGTAGGATAAACACTAACAGAAAAAAGTCAAGACCAGTTATACATGTTTATAACATGCAAAGGTGCCATTTTCTGAGTTCTACATGTTCTAAATACCTTCAATTTGGTTCCTGTATGCTCCATCTGGTGACTTCCATGTGTATACTCACCATTTATATTGGTGAAAAAATGTATTTGAAATGAAAAGGTCATTGGTCTGACAACACTCTATCATGCAATCTCCAGCAATGTTTCTGTCACTAAGGCCACATTTTCAAACTACTGAGCCTTCTTCTTTGTTTCTGACTTTTGAATTCCAGTCACCAGTAATTATCAGTGTATCTTGATTACATGCTCAGTCTATTTCAGATTTCAGAAGCTGGTAAAAATCTTCCCTGTCTTCATTTGTAGTGTTTGTGGTGGGTGTGTAAATTTGAATAATAGTCATATTTACTGGTCTTCCTTGTAGGTACATCGATATTATTCTGTCACTGACAGTACTATACTTCAGTACAGATCTTGAGATGGCTTTTTTGATAATGAATGCAACACTGTTTCTTTTTAATCTGTCATTCCTAGCAGGGTAGACCATAAAAGCTCAATATCAAAAGTCAGAACAAGACCAAATGCTGACTGTGGATCAGACCACCAATTATACATATGCAAGTTTATACTGAAACTGAAGAAAATTAAAACAAGTGTATAAGACCCAAGGTATTACCTTGAGTATATCCCACCTGAGTTCACAGACCACCTCAAGAATCAGTTTGAGCCAGGCATGGTAGCCCACACCTGTAATCCCAGTGGACTCAGGAGGCGGAGGCAAGAGGATGGCAAGTTTGAGACCAGAGGCAGTCTGAGTAATTTAGTGAGACTCTGTGTCTCAAAAAATAAAAATATGGACTGGGCATATAGCTTAGTGGTCCAGCACTTACAAAGCATAAAAGCATGAGGCCCTGGGTTCAACCCCCAGGACCACAAAAAAAAAAAAAAAGAATTAATTTGATGCGTTAGACACTAATGATCGAAGACCAGACGACTTGTAGTATGACATCACTCATGAGGAAAGCAAAAAGTTATTTAAAAGACAAAGAAAAAAGAAAAACCCAAACTACATGTCAAAAGAGAATCTGAAACTTGACCTTGCTCATTGAGCAGCTAAAGGAAAAGAAACACATGCCAAAGTTAAAGAACTAAACACAAGACGTCAAAGGGAAGTTCAAGAAGATTATAATGGCAAGTGCAAAGAGCTGGAGGTAAAAACCAGAAGGAAAGAACACTCTGTTTTTCTCAAGCTTAAGAAATTGAAGAAAAATACAAGCCTTGAGTGGCAATACTGATGAATTCTATAGGGAAAATATTAAATGACAAAGGAAACATTAATAGAAGATGGAAAGAATACACAGAATCATTATACCAAAAAGAATTAGTGGATGACCAACCATTTCAAGAGGTTGCGTATGATCAGGAACAAATGGTACTAAAGGAAGAAGTGGAAGGTGCCTTGAAGAGTTGGTAAAACACAAAGCTCCAGGAATTGAGGAAATACCAGTTGAGATGTTTCAACAAACAAATGGAACACTGGAGGTACTCACTTGTTTATGACAAGAAATCTGGAAAACAGCCACCTGGCCAACTGAGAGGAAGAGATTCAAATTTGTGCCTATTCCAAAGAAAGGGTATCCAAGCAAATGTGGAAGTTATCAAATGATAGCATAAATATCATGTACAAGCAAAATTTTCCCACAGATCATTCACAAGTGACTGCAGCAGTACCTAGACAGGGAACTGTCAGAGAATTAAGCTGGATTTAGAATAGGGCATGGAAATAGGGACATCATTGCTGAAGTCAGATGGATGTCAGCTGAATGCAGAGACTACAAGAAAGATGTCTGTTTTATTGACTATGCAAATGTATTTAACTGTGTAGATCACAATTAAATGTGGATAACATTGCAAAGAATGGGAATACCAGAGCATTTAATTGTACTCATGAGAAACCTGTACATGAGCCAGGAGGCAGTTGTTAAAATAGAATAAGGAAATACTGCCTGGTTTAAAGTTCAGAAAGATGTGCTTCAAGGATTGTGTTCTTTCACTGTACCTCTTCAATCTCTGTGCTGAGTAAATAATCAGAGAAGCTGGACTTTATGAAGAAGAATGCAGCATCTTGATTGAAGGAAGAATCATTAACAACCTGCATTATGCAGATGACATAACTGGTTACTGAAAGTGAAGAGGATTTGAAACATTTACTGATGAAGATCAAAGAACACAGCCTTCAGTATAGATTGCATTTCAACATCAGCAAAATGAAAATCCTTACAACTGGGTCAGTATGTAGCTTCATGATAAACAGAGAAAATATTGAAGTTGTCCAAGATTTTGCTTCACTTGGTTCTACAACCAACACAGCAGTAATCAAGAAATGAAAAGATACATTGCACTTGGAAAAGCTGTTGCAAAATACCTCTTTAAAGTGTTGGAAAGTAAAGGTGTTACATTGAAACTGAAGGTGCGCCTGACTCATGCCATGGTATTTTCAGTTGCATCATACATTGTGAAAGCTGAATTTTGAAAAGGGAGACAGGTGAAGAATTGAATTATAATGCTGGAAATGAATATTGAATATACCATTGACTTCAAAAAGAACCAACAGATCTGTCCTAGAAGTTCAACCAGAGCGCTATTTGGAAGCTAGGATGGCTACACTGTATCTGATGTATTTTAGACATGTTATCAGAAGGGACCAATCTCTAGACGACACCATGTTTGCGACAGTGGCAGGTCAATGAAAAAAGGGAAACCCTCAACTATGTGGATTGACACAGTGTCAGCAACAATGAGCTTAAACAAGCAAACAAACAAACAAACCAAAGATGATCTTGTGCCTAGCACAGAATCAGGGAGTGTTTCATTCTATTGTACATAGGATCGCTATGCATTGGACCCAATTCCATGGCACCTAAAAAATATATAGAGATAGATAGATAGATAGATAGATAGATAGATAGATATCTTTAGTTCTATTTTTCAACCTAATATTTTCTTAATAACATCTACTATATTGTTTTTACTAAGTTTTACTAATGGTTTTTACTAAATTGATTTTTTTAATTGAGCAGTTATTTGAGAGTCAGCCTCTACCTAAATATAACCCTATCAATCTTTCCTCAGAAGCAATTAGTATCTGGAACAACTCTTATAGACATTTCAACATATGCTGCATATCATGTTGATCCTACCCCTGTGTAGTGTTACCAGGGAATGTGGGCCCTGGAAGCTGGCGGCAAACCTTGGTTTTTATATTTGACATTTAAAAATTTAGATCTGACTCAGAAGTTACAGTATAGAACACAGGCAAGGTTTATTGTGAAAAGTAATTAGCCTTTAAGGAATAATTATAATTACTGGGGAAACTGAGAAACCTGAAAAGTATAGATGCACCTGGAAAAGAGCTTGGAGAAATCTTAGTTCTTTGGGTAAATTGGCATAAGAATATTCTCCAGGGGAAAGAGAAGCCAGACAGAGCAGAAGAATAGTTAAGCAAGCTTTTTAGAAGGAAAAATACCTTAGATAGAGAAGGAAGATGGCAGGCCTGAGAGAAGAGGAAGACAAATATGAGGCCACTGGAGAGAAAGTGAGAAGAGGGGAGAGAGTGTGTGTGAATTCCTGCTAGTTTTGTTTAAACTAGGGCATGCCAATTGTGACATCAGCTTAGCCCTGAATGCATAGTGTGATATGAACCTTGAGCATGGGAACTCAAGCTCCAGTTAGGAAAACCCCTTGTTTAGTAATCCTTTGTGGTTTAGGGCATATGAGGCCTAGGATCTTTATTTTACAAAATGGCTTAATGGAATTTTTAGGTATATTTCAAAAGAATGAGCCAATAGATGGATGTCCTGAAATCGTCTGCCTTTGTTTATACTAAAGCAGCTTTTTTTTTTTTTTTGGAAATTTTTAATGTACACCTTAATGTGCTTCATTCTGACATGCTTTTCATTGTGACATTTCCATATATGCATCTTGTTGTACATTACTCATATAGGACCCCACTTACCCTCTTGTACACTTCCCTCGTCTCCCCCCCATCAAAGACATCTCTACCATTTACTTGTCTTTTTATGGTAATATTTTTCTATATATCCTTGGGTTCCAGTTCTGTTGAAGATAGAAACTTTTCCTGCAGTGAACTTTCTTGTTACCTTGTCAGAACTATTACATGCATTTTCTAGACCATCTATAATAATACCATTCTTAGCTTTTTTTTTATTATGATCCAACCTTTGTATAGGATTTTTTCCTTCTTATAATTTAGATTCAGCTCCCACATATGAGTGAGAACATGTGGTGTTTTTCTTTCTGAGCTTGTATTCATTCACTTAAAATAATTTTCTCTAATTCCATCCATTTTGCTGCAAATGGCCTTATTTCATTTTTTTTTATTGCTGAGTAGTATTCCATTGTGTATATGTACCATAGTTTTTTTATCCATTCTTCTGTTGAAGGGCACTTTGGTTGATTCCACATCCTTGCTATTGTGAAAAGTGCTGCATTGAACATGGAGATGCAGGTGTCTCTGTGGTATGATGACCCATCTCCCTTTGGGTAAATCCCCAATAGTGTTATAGCTGGGTCAAATGGTAGATCTATTTTCAGTTTTTTAAGATACCTGCATATTGATTTCCACAGTGGTTGGACCAATTTACAGCTCCACCAACAATGTAAGTGTTCCCTTTTCCCCGAAACCTCGCCAGCATTTGTTGTTATTTGTTTTATTGATCTTGGCCTTTCTTACTGGTGTAAGGTGACATCTCAGAGTTGTTTTAATTTGCATTTCCCTAATGGCTAGGGATATTGAGGATTTTTTCATGTGTTTCATGGCTTTATGGACCTCTTCATTTGAGAATTGTCTACTCAGTTCTTTTGTCCATTTGTGTATTAGGTTGTTTGTTTTGGGGGGAGTTTTTTCTTGACTTCTTTATAAATTCTACTAATTAGGCCTTTGTCTGATGTATAGAATGGGAAGATTTTTTTCCCATTCAGTGGGGGTTTCCTTGACTCTGTTAGTTGTTTCTTTTGCTGTGCAGAAGCTTTTTAATTTCATGTAATCCCATTTATCTATTCTTGTTGCAATTTCTTGAGCAATTGGAGTCCTATTAAGGAAATACTTTCCTATGCCTATATGATGGAGTCTTTTGTCTATCTTGTCTTCCATAAGTGTTAAAGTTTCTGGTTTTATATTGAGATCTTTTATCCATTTTGAGTTAACTCTTGTGCATATTGAGAGTTGTGGGTCAGTTTTCATTTTTCACTAAGGCAGCTTTTGATCTTGAATTAGGGTTTGGAGTCCATTCGAACATTGTCTTTTCTACGTCCTTGGAGGTTTGTCTCATACACAGCTTCATTTATCATGGCCAAATACAGGAGTCATTTTTTATCCCTGTCTTCCTCCATTTTGCCTGGTAATGTCTGTCTTGCTGCCTAACTGTAGGTGCCTACACTTGGGCTGTCATCTCAGCCACATTGGCTCAACAGGTGAAGAGAAGGCCAAAAGAAAAATGGAACCCAGATACTTGGATAAAACTGCAGTTTTAAACTTTCCCCCAAATCATGTGAACCTCAAAAACAAAAACAAAAAACACCTCTTAAAGTGTTTCTAAATGAAAAGGATTTGGTATGTTTCCTTTCTCCTTGATAGCATCATAGTAATTATTGCCATGGCAATGAGGAAAAAATGCTAAGAAGAAAAGTAAAAAGATAAGTTAATTTGTTGCTGATATAAGGTAGTTTAGTTTCTCTGAAAAGTTATTTTCAATAACCCTTAAGTCATTTATTTATATCAGAATTAAAATCAGAATTCAGTTCCAATCATCTCAAAGGCTCTAACAATTTCCCAAGTTAACAGTTCTAAGATTATCTGGGATAGGGGACAGTGATCTTCTCTCAGTTCACTAGAGAATGTCTAGTTCCCATCTGAGGGAGAAATCAGAGGAAGGAGCCATAGAACCTCTCAGGTTGGGCAGAACTTTGTTGTTGTTGTTGTTGTTGTTGTTGTTGTTGTTGTTAGGTATTGTCAAGTCTGGTCTGACTCATAGCAACCCTATATACAACATAATGAAACACTACCCCACTGTGCTGTGCACACAATCTTTTTTATGTCTAAGCCCATTGTTGTAGATATTATGTCAATTCATCTAGTTCAGGGTTTTCCTTTTTCTCATTTACCTGCCACCTTCCCAAATATGAGGTCCTTCTCCATGTATTGATCCTTCCTGACAGCATGTCCAAAGTACATAAGATACATCTAGTCATCCTTGGTTTCAAGGAGCACTCTGGTTGCACTTTTTCTAGAATAGATCTGTTGATTCTTTTGGCAGTCTGTGGTATATTCAATATTTGTCTCCATTGCCATAATCCAAAAGCACCATTTCTTCTAATGTCTCCCTAATTGAGTGTTGTGCTTTCACAAGCAAATGATGTGACTGAAAGACCATGACATGAGTCAGGCACACCTTGGTCTTCAATGTGCCATCTTTACTTTCCAACATTTTAAAGAGGTCTTTGCAATAGCTTTTCCTAACACAAGGCATTTTTTGATTTCTTGACTATTGTTTCCATGGGTGTTGATTGTAGAACCAAGTGAAGCAAAATCTTGGACAACCTCAATCTTTGCTCCATCTATCATAAAGTTGTTTACCTACCCATTTGTAAGGATTTTCATTTTCTTGATGTTGAGGCACAGTCCATACTGAAGAAAACCTTTGCTAGTGGCCTATAGATGAGACCAACTGGTACTCTTCCAAATTCAGACTGATACTCACCTCAGAATCCTTTCTCCAGAATCATATGAATTGGACTCAAATGGATATTTTAGCATATTTTTACCAAGACCTTAAGGGGTATTCCAAAGTGCCACAGAATATAAAACCTAGAAGTCATTAAACTCAACATTTTTTTACTTTGGTCACCCCTGAGAGGGCCAAGATCTTCCCATGAGAGCCTCTGGAGGGTGTTTTCTATGGACACTCCTCCCTTTCTTCCAATTTTCTTTGGGTTTCCTTCAGTCATCTTCTCTTTTACAGCCTTTCCACACGGGACCTCTTATCTTTCCATCACAAGACCTGAGTCCCAGTCCTGGTCTCATCTATTTTTGTAAACTCTTCCTCCTCTGACTTAGATAGCAATTCAGAAAAGATTCTCTCCGTTTGCTTGCCCCAAGTCAGTGGTCCATATGAAGTGTGGGTATTTGCAGATTAGCTGGGACACTCTTTCACCAGCAATTTTGTAACTCATTCCCCTTCTAAATATGGAAAGGTTTACACATCTTGTCACAGATAGGGTCCATTTTCTTTCAGAGATGCCAGGGTCTGGTCTTCTGAGCAAGGCCCTGTCTAATCTTCATGAGTGCACATCAACTATGAATGTGACTTTGAGCCCTATTCCTTATGAAATAATTCCTCTAACATTAGGACAGATAAACATTAGCTGTGGTGAGATTTTTAATGATATCTGTTTTACTTTTTAATTTTTTTCTATATTTTCTGGTATCTTTTTAATTTGCAAGTACTAATTTTACAATCTGAAACAATTAACCCTTTAATATTTACCTGACACAGAACATATGCAATTTCTTAAAATAACTCTTTGGATTGATTTAATAGCACATTCATCTTTGCATCACTAGTTGCTAGTAAGATATACATAGTAGGCATTCAATAAATGCATATGTGGCAAGTAACTTGAGAATATTTCTGATAAACAGGAAACATTAGTTAAGGTATTTAAACTCTAAAGAATTCTAACAAAGTAATTCTTATCTTTATCTGTAATATCCATTATTAGCATGCAAAGCTATTTGGCTTTATTATACTCCAAAGTTATGTTTCACAGCTGTGTTTTTGTAGCTGTGAAATTTAGTCCTCCAATTACATCTTAGATGTTCACATTTCAGCTGTGAAATGGGATTTTGTTTTTAGCTAGCTAACAAGAGAACTTCTGTTACATCAGTTTCAAAAATTGTCATATCAGAAATAGCAGCTTTAAATATGTCAAAAGGTACTTTGCTCTTTCTCAAGTGATAATATCTGCCATGAATTACTTAGGTTAAACATTCAAATTACTTTATCATTTTTTCCCATAGAAATTTTGGTTACATTCTGAATAAAGAAAATATCCAATGTAAGGAAAATGACACAGAGTCCTTGCTGCTTCTTCAACAATTAAGTCCACAGAAAATTTTTTGCTCTGCAGCAAAGTTCATATGTACATGATCACAAATAAATGTTTTGCTAAGGGACAAACTAATCCATGTGTAGCTTAATGTGAGTAACAATATCCTTGTGCAAACCAAGACATAACTTGCTTTAAAGGGCTTTTTAGAGAGTCCAGGGCTTTGGTACTCAAAGACATGTCCCTTGCCCAACATCTGGGGGAAGGTTTGAAATGCTGATTCTCAGGACCCATGCTAGTTTCTTGAATCTGATTTTAATAAAGACTTCAGGGAATTCATGCTTACAATGAACTTGAAAAGCATTAGTGTACTAGATATTTTCAGCAAAAGTTTTGGCCATAATATGCAAGCTATGCCTTCCCAGATAGAAAAACACTAGTTGGTCACAAATATACCACAATATTTGTATTCAAATTTGTGTCATTCCTAGTGCAGTCACATTTGGGAGTGATATACTTAGTATTCTGATATCCCATCACTGACATTATATTTGAAAATCCCCTTTTGGACTCAATAAGACTCACAAAATCAATGTCATTACTTTATAGTCTCACCTCTTTTTGGACCAAAACCAGCTTTTCACAGTGAATTTACTCAGAAGACTAAGCCAAGTAACATTGGGCTTTTTCCAAAATCAAATCCATTTTCAAGTACAAATATTTGCTCTCTTTGGGAGTAATAAAAAGATTGAGCTGTAGGCTCTGAAAAACTAAAGAACTCAAAAATGTTTGAACAATGGTAGCATAATTGTAATATAGCAAATGACTCCTTTAAAGAGAGACGCTCTCCCTTATTTATAAAATAAAAGTCCAGAATTTGCATTTTTGTAACAGGGTGATTCACTACTCTCCTAATTAACAGGATGACCTGCTGAAGAATTAAGTGGTGCATTATTATTGTGCTTTAGCAAATATAAGCCATTCTGCCTTTCAAAGAAGGAATTTTCATGATGAAAGAGAAATGCTTCCTCCCATCAGACCATGAAAGTAAGCAAACATTGCATTTTTAATGATCTTGTTGTTGTTAAGTGCTATCGAGTCAGGTCCAATTCATAGTGACCCTATATACAACAGAAGGGAACACTGCCCAACATTGTGTCATGCTTGGCACTATATCAGTGCTTCTCTGCTATTCATAGGGTTTTCAATGGTTGATTGTTTCATGAGTGGGTTGCCAGGCCCTTCTCCCATTTTTCCGGTGCTGAGGATCAAACTCAGGACCTCAGAGAGCACAGAAAAGCACTCAACTAAGCTAAACGTTTTATAATCTAGACTCTAATTAAAAGCTCTATGCCCAGAGGAAGGAGGATAATGGATCCCCTATTTGGGACCAAGGAAAGGGAACAGTGCTGACCTGTGTAGATGAATTCCCAGGGGTCATATTTGGTACAGTTGATTCTGAGATAGAGAAGCCCTCTAACATGACATGTATGGGTTGGGGACTTGCATTGTGTGTAAAGTCAATGGATGGACACCAAGACATGAACTATGGGGAAATCACTTTCAAAGGATCATCCAGCCTAGAGCTCTGTGCAGTGGAACATAGTGACAGGAAAAAAATCCCACAAGGCCACAGACGACATGAGGCACCAGAGTTTTTGTAGACAAAGGGACTTCCTTCAAGGTGTGTATAAACTTTTGTTTTCTTGATAATCCAGAGGAAAGAAGGAGGACATTCTGAGAGTGTGATATTGAAGTCTGTGCCTATCAAACAGATAAGATTTAAGCCAGTTCTCATTCAATCTGGAAATGTAAAACAGAAATGATGATGTTTGCAGCCCAAGCATTGTAGAGTAGATCACACTTCTGACATTATTTTCTAGTCATGCCTACACAAGGTATTAAACAAAGACTCTTATAGAAAACAGTTGTCGGGATGGACAACTTTATGAATAGCCATAGTAGAAGTCAATAAATTGGGAGAATAAAATGAAGGAGTATAATTTTGATCTGTGCTATGGAATACAAAGGTGCAGGTGAGAAAAAGTAGCCCAAGGAATATGGAAGGTATGACGGCTATTCAGTCTTTTAACTGTGTTTATAGAGTTCTTTCCTCATTACATAGACTATGCTGAGCACAAAGAATTCAAAAGTAAATACTACCAGTAACTACTTTTCTGGAATGTCATACTATTGAAGAGAAAGAGATAAATAAACAGTAAACTTACGTGATATCAGTAGAAGAAGCAAAGCAAAATAGTTAAGTTTGTGGTTTTAACAATCAAGTCTGTCTGAAAACTTACTACACAAGTGTTCTTGAGCAATTTATATAATAGTTTTTGTTTTGTTAAAATTGAAGTATATGCTAATGAGGAGATATAAATTCCATCTGTAGGGTCATAGAAGGCTTTAATAGAAATACATTTGAATTTTATCCTGCAGGATGAGAGTAATTCTTTAGGTAAAAGGGGGGGAAACAACATTCCAAGCAGAATGAACAACATGGATAAGGTCACAAAAGTGTTGAAGTAGATGGCCCATCCAGGAATGAAAGGAGCTTTAAATAAATTCACAATAAAAGATCTAGGGAAGGAGGCTGAAATGATGATGAAAATGTAAAATGAGGTTATGATGTACCAGGCCACATAACCTGCAAGCAACATGGAACCATCAAATGCTTCAAACCAAGATGGATATATTAGTTTTTTGTTATTGTTGCTAACGTAAAATAACATGAGGCGGGTTACTTTTTAAAGGAAAGAAGTTTACTTTGTCTCATGGTTGTGGAGATGTAAGATAGAGGAGTGGAGCCTGGTAATGGCTTTCTTGCTGGTAGCATCCTTTACAGTGGCCCAGGACATCATGAAGCAAGAGACAAGCAGTGTGTGAGTGGGACAGTGTATGTGTATGCATGTGTGTGTGTGAACAAGTGTATGTGTGTGAAAGTGAATGAGTGTGTGTGTGCATGTGTGAGTGTGTGTCTTTTGGTCTCTCTCCCTCTTATAAAATCACCAGGATTCAATCATATTGGCTCCACCCTAATGTCCTTATCTAATCTTAATCACCTCCTAAAGTCCTCACTTCCAAGCACCCTAGTTCAATTAAATTTCCATCTTCTCAACACCTCACAATGGAGACTAAGTTTCAACATATGTAGATCTGGAGGATACACAAACCATATCAAAACATAGAAAAAGAGAAGGGTTTGAAAAATATCTTTGTGCAACCATGCAGAGATCAGACTAGAAGTGGGGAAGTCAGTAGAACAAGGCATGTAGAACAGAAAACAGGAGAATTAAACAAATGCACACGTAGGAAAAAAACTGCAGAGAATCTTCAGGGTTAGGGTTGAGGAAGCTGATCAGTATATGTCACTTTCTGTCTCCCTCTTTTGTATGCATGCACCCATAAACATATTTACTTATGGGTTGGTCATATAACCTTTGTGTCCCAGTCATTAATAAAATGAAGATAATAACAAGATGTTAGGACAAAATAGATTAATCCATGAATAGTGTCAGGCAAGTAGTAAGGTCTATATAAACTTGCTGGATTTTTGTTAGCTTGTTTTTTCCTGTCATAGCAATTCTTTCCCTTTCGTGGTTTAATCACTGTCTCCTTCCCATTGGCAATTACTTCTACAGCACCAAAATTCCAAAAGTAAGGCAGTCTCTACCTCTTAAATGTTCATAAATTCCTACAACTTTGATTCAATTCAATACATTTTAACAGATTCCACTTATGTTAGGAGAATTTCTGGGCACATTAGGATGTAATAATCCATATATCAAGGGAATCATCCTCTCTTCACTGCACCAAGGAAATCCACATTTCATTAGGGAGAAGATGAGAAGTGCACAACATTGTAAAATATAATGTGGAATAAAGCAAAAGATAATGAGAGAACATACAACCAAATGCATGATGGAAAAGCACTTTCCTGGGAGTCAGAAGACCCAGTTCTAATTTGTTGTTGTTGTCAGGTGCTGTCAAGGTGGGTGTGACTTATAGCAACCCTATGGACAATAGAATGAAACACTAGTTTAGGATCCAGCTTTTACTGGCCAAATCTCCTGGGGCAAGTTACTAAACTTTGGCTAGTCAGAAAGGTTAGGCATTGGGATCTGGAATTAGACTGAGTGCATTTTCATCTGACTCTATCACTTACTCACTGTTAGCTTTGGACAGATAACTTTACCTCTCTGTACCTCTGTGGTTTAATCTACAAAACAAAGATGACAATAATAGTATCCACTTCCTATAGCTCCTGTACATCAAATGATTATAACGTATGAAGCGCTTAGAACAAACACTGTCTGCCACAAAGTAAACACTCCATAAAAGTTCGGTATCTTAAATATTTCTAAACGTCAGTATCCTTCACTGCAAAATGAGGATAATTGTCATGACCAACTTATCTTATAAGGTTGTGGTGAGATAATTTACGTGAAATGATATAATTTATGTGAAAGTGTTTTGTTAGTTGAATCTATAATATTCAAATGTATAATATTTATAATATAAAAATGAACATTAAAACCACTAGGTGACAGAGAATTCTTTCTCAGAGTGCTCTTTGGCAGTCTGATAGATAGAAACTCCATTTGGGGTCCTTCCTAAATGCACAAAACTAAAATAAAACCTTTAGTTCTATCTTTCTGGAATTCTAATCAATGAAACTTTGGAACAATTAGAGAAGCAACAATAAGTGTTCTTAGTTGTTTTTTTAATAGTCATTTGAATGAGGTGCTAACCAATGAACCTGTAAGCATTAACGACCACATTTTTGAGATGATTTTAGAGTAAATACAGGAAATTCAATCTTTTTTAAATGTTATCCACTTGGGATGTCTGTTGACATTTTGCAAAGCAAACTATAAATGTACTTAAACCTATGAGTAAAACATTAAAATTAAAAATCAGCCTATCTTTTCTCCAAGTACCTTCTTCAAATGGCACAGAGAACTTTACACAAGCTCCTGGACCTCTATCTTTAATTCCTAGGGGCAATGGTATTCATCAGTGCATTAAGCAGCCTGGTCAGGTACTGCTGAGTCAACCCTGTTCTGAGACTTGCCTTGCTTGTGAATGCAGCACACAGGATTTGAGATGTCATTATTCCAACGTTATGATAAGGCACTCACTTATGCTGCTTTATAGGAGAAAAAAAAAAAACAGAGTTTAAAAAGCCAGAGCCACCAATTATATTATGCTACTGTAACTCTCTTGAACAGAATCTCATTTTAAAAGACAGTGCCTCGAGGAGTAAAAGCATTACTGGCTTAATCCACAATCATGGAATTGGTGGTCCTCTGAAGGGGGTTTCTTTTCTCTCTTTTTTTCTCTTTCTCTTCCTCTCTCTTCTCTCCTCCCCCCCCTTCCCCCCTCCCTCCCTCCTCCCTCATCATAAGTACTTTCATTTTCACTTAAATCAGTGTTGGTAGTAAGATAGCACCAATTTATTTGTAGCACAAAGCACTAAGGTGATCTTAATGGGAGAACTACTATTAAGTCACTAAATGGATGAAGCTTGTTGGCCAACACTTCTTAGCTTGAACATATTTACTAAATACAATTGCTGCAGTAATGACAAGAGTTAGGAGTGCATGCTTCTAACTTATTTGTAAATTAACTTATTTGGGGGAAATTACAACTTTCTCAAAATCTTTAAAGTATACCAATAAACATGAAGTTTGGGCATATTGTAATTCATTGGAAAAAATGGTAGATGCCCCTATCAATACAATTTGGCATAATTAATGAATGAACTCTGACAGTAAAAACCCTGTTGTTGTTGTTGTTGTTAGGTGCCATCGAGTGGGTGTGATTCAGAGTGACCTTCATAGGGTTTTTAATGGCTTATTAATTTGTGGGGGCTCGGATTTAGCTCAGTGGGTAGAGCACTGCGCTGCAGTCTGTGGGGCCCCGAGTTCAATTCCCAGCACCGCAAAAACGGGAGAAGGGCCTGGCAATCCACTCCCGAGGCAATCCCAAAGGACTCAGCCATTGAAAGCCCTATAAGGGTTGCTATGAGTCGGATACCGACTCGACGGCACCTAACAACAACAATTAATTTGTGATTGTTTCTGGAGTGGCCTGCCATACCCTTCTTCCATTTTTTCGGTACTAAAGATTAAATCCAGGGCTTCATATGGCACTGAGCAGCACTCTACCAACTGAGCTAAACCCAAGCCCCATAAAAAGCCTAGGGTTCATGAAGTGTTTCTTACTAGAGGATTCTTAAAATCATAAATAGCAACATGTTTACTACTCCTTTTTATAAGTAATAAAATTGTGGTACACATAAGGTAGGCTTTTTACCAAAATGGCACACAAACTCAACAAAGTTAAAATATGGCATTTAGATCCCTTGATTTACAACCTAACCAACGTTTACTTAAGAATTTATCCCAAATAAATTCCTAGTGCTTTTCTAACTATTCTTATAGATGAATAGTTAGATGGAACTTCTGTTTCTAGAGTCATTTGCTCCAGGGTAATGCTGACATTAGAACTAAAACTAAGGGTGACATTCACAGTCTCACAAGGAATGAATGGATACAATTTTAAACATTAAAAAAAAAAAAAAAACAGCCTGTTCTACCAATAGGGACTAGGATTAGACAATAGCATTCTTTTGATCTTGGTATTATCACGTTTTACAGCTGGAATTGACCTCTTTTCCACTCTATACCACACTCAGAAGGTGATCAGTCCATGAACATTTGTTTATTTCTTTTCTTAGCATCTTGTATTTAATTAGTGGGATAGCTGTTTGACAAAGAGCGCTTTCAAATAGCCATGAGAAGACTAGAGCTTTTTAAAATGAATAAAATAAATAAGGTTCTAAGTAGCAAGTGGGCTGGGATTTAGCTCAGTTGGTAAAGCACCGTGCTTCAGTCTCTGAGGTCCCTAGTTCAATTCCCAACACCACAAAAATGGGAGAAGGACCTGGTAATCCACTGCCAAGACAATCCCGAAACAGTCAGCCATTGAAAATCCTATGAGGATTGCTATGAGTCGGACTCGACTTGACGGCACCTAACAACGACAACAACAACAAGTAGCAAGTAGTCTGGGATTTAGCTCAGTTGGTAGAGTGCTGCGCTACAGTCTCTGAGGTCCCGAGTTCAATTCCCAGTACCGCAAAAATGGGAGGAGGACCTGGCAATCCACTCCCAAGGTAATCCCGAAACAGCCATTGACAACCTTATGAGGGTCACTATGAGTCGGATACCTACTCAACGGCACCTAACAACAACAACAAGTAGCAAGTAATTCATAAGCTCACTTTGGAACTCTAAGGCACACATTAAGAAATGCTGATATAACCATGGGCTTACTTTGTGCCTAACCTCAGCAACCAATCTGTACAGCCCAGCTGTCAGCTGCTCAAGGTACTGTTGAGAAACAAACAAAAGGAAACCAAATCCTGACGGGTTGAAGGTACAGACCAGAATCTAGAATACTGTGAATCTTCAGAAGTGTTTGAAACCTTTCACTGGTGATATAAAGTTATTATCCTGTACAGAACCTACAAGAACTCTTTGTGCCTTTAAAGTTCAATTTGGACTTCAGAGGGTAAAGGCCAATCTCTCATGAAGGATTTAGGAAATACTTAGAAACAAGAAATAGTTCCAGGCAAGGCACACACCTATAATTCCAGCACTCAGGAGGCTGAGGCAGGAGGATCAGCCCCAGTTTCAGGCCAGTCTAGGACACACAGTGAGACTCAGTCTTAAAAAAAAGAAAAAGAAAGACATGTAGGTCTTCAGCTAAACACATGTAAATCCACACAAGCTGACCAATCAACCAGCACTTCTAGCTAGTTTTTCCTATTGAACTCACTACAACCAGATTAGCTGAGGAACAACTTGCAAAGGACTGTGAACCTATGTTTTTCTATACTTTTGGCTGGATAGGTTTTACTTAGCTCAAAACTACACAGTGTTTAATACCATATTATAGATTTAGCCTGAAGGAGAAGTAACTGAACACATTTATCATGAATAATATGATAATCATTCACATAAAATTCACATTATACATGGCAATACCTTGGATAATTCAGTCCCTAGAATCCAGAAACTGTACGTTACAAACAACTCAAATGGACTTCAACTGGTAAAAGGGTAAATAATTTATGGTACATCTGAGCAATGAAACACTACACAGTAGTCAAGAGGAGTAAATTACTGACACACCCAACAACATAGATGAAGATTAATTCATTCTGCTAGCTGAAAGAAAGAAGCCAAATGAAAAAAGCAACACACTGTATGAATCCATTTATATGACATTCTGAAAAAGGCCAAATGTAGGGATGAAGGTCATGTCAGTGGTCCCCAGTGTGTAAGCAGAGGGGAGGGAACAAGTACAAAGGACAACAGAAAGAAATCTGGAGGGAAGACAGAACTGTTCTGTTTTCTGCCTATGGTGATGGCTACGTGATTATGCATTTGTAAAGCTCAAAGAATCGTATACCCCTAAAAAAGTGAGTTTTACTATATATAAATTAAAATTTAAGAGATATTAAAGCTTTACATGGTCTATACTTTTCTCACACATTCAAGAAAGTTGTCTTTCGAATAATCCTACTAACCTTCTAGTTATCATTTTCAAGAATTTAGACTTAGTTTCAATGTCTCCTATAAGCTCTTCTATAAGGCCTTCCCATACTTGTTTTCTTTTTCTTCTTTTCTTTCTTTTTCCTTTCTTTGTTTCTTCTTTCTTTTCTTTTCTATTTCTCCTTTTTCTTTCTTTTCCTTTCTTTCTAAAAAACAAATATTACTCATACAGCTAAAAACTTATGACCTAAAGATTCCCTCTTTCCCAGGGGTGACCTCCATCTTGGAGTAGGCACACATCCTTCCCTGACATGTTATAATTTTACTATACAATGATTTAACAAGTTTTGTATTTTGTAGTTTTTTTAAAAAATGTTAGAAAACATTAATATGACATTTTTATCACATGTATTCTTTTACAATTTGCTTTTTTCAACCATTATTGCTTTCAAAACATTCCATTCATTTTTAATTGTTGCAGAGTATTTCACTGTAGGTATACACCAACATATTAATTCATTGAACTCTTGACAGATATTTAAGATGTTTCCATGCTTCATATTATACTCTACCATATTTACCTACATCTCTTCCTTCTGCAAGACGATGACCAACTTCAGGGTAGAAACTATTTTCCATTTCTGTTCCTTTTCCAGATTTCCAGCACACTTGAGAATTACTGTGCACATAATGTGCTTTGCATGGAATGTGAGTGCCTGGAACGCTCAGTAAGCACTCCATAAAAATGTGTTGACCTGCAGTCCTGCCATTGTGACATCTGATCCTGTCAGATCTCCTAATCTAAGCAGAGTCAGGCAGGGAGACCATCTGGGAATACCTGGTGCTGTAGGCTAGGGAGAAGGATCTGGCAGCCCACTCCCCAATCAGCCATTGAAAACCTTATGAATAGCAGAAACGCACTGACAATGGTGCCTAGCATGGCACACGGTTGGGTAGTGTTTCTTCTGTTTTACATTGGGTCACTATGAGCGGACCCCAAGTTGAGGGCACCTAACAATAACAACAAAAATGTGTTGAATGAATTAACGTTGCCAAAGTATTATTTTGAACCCTGTGTTCTCTCTTCACCTCTCCACTGTGTACGATTTGAGCGGGCAGTGCCTCAATTCTCTCTGGAAAGTCAGTAAAGTATTCCAGTGTCGAAGTAGAGATCCATGAAACAGGGTAGCTTCACGACCCTCCTGCTTTCTCAATAAGAGGATCTAAAAGCACAGTATGAACCGCGAGTTTCTCCCGCGCGCTTTCCCATCAATTTGCCTCAAGGCCAGTTCAGAGCAGAACTCAAAGCTTGAATACCTGCGGCTGTAATGGGCCAAGAATGCAAAGGCTGAGGGTAAATAACATTTCAAACTTGTTTTTTCTCAAGAAATTGGTTTCTCTTTTCGTGAGTCTCGGTTCCTGCTCTTAGTTTATTTATGGGTCGAATTCCAAGAGCTGACATTTATCCGCCCACAGGTCTTTCGCCACCCCTCGCCCCCTCCCCCCTTGCCCCATTTCTCACTCTCGCTGCTACTACTTAGTATATCTAATGCTGTTTGATCTCCAATCCGATGCTTTGTGGCATAAGGAGCTGTTTCAGTCTTGATGTACAAGACAAATACACACTGTAACTCTGGGCATACAAAACCATCTATCATCATCCTCTCTCTGGACGTGACCAATACGTCGTGAGTTTCAGAGAAATTAATCTGGTGTTTAGGAGGAGAAAGCCATTACAAAATCAGTCTGCCTGCACAACAGACCCTGCAGCGACATTTTTGAAGTCTTTTGCCCAGGCTCAGCAAGTCTCAGACTTGACCTTCAGAAGGATTTCAAGGGTGGGGCTTCCTCCCTTTTCCTTGCCCGCTTGGAGAGCGCGCACACACCTCCTTCTGGGAAACAGCTGCGCAGGACCCGGCCAGAGAACTGCACGTCCAGGCGCAGACGCGGCGGGGAAACTGGAGAAAGGCGGGGGCGGCGTGGGGGGAGGGGAGAAGGCGGTGGGAGAGGGCTGGAGGAGGTGGAGGGGGAGGAGGATCTGTCTGCATATGCATGAAGCACCCAGTACTGCCCTCTTCCCCGGCAGCTGTTGGGGCGGAGGCGAAGAAGGAGGGGGATGGGAGAGGGAGGAAGTAAGAAGGGGGCGGGGCGACAAGGACAGCCACTAAAGCCGCGCGGATTTGGAGAAAGGAAGAGGTGATTTGCATGGCGCTTGTTAATTGGCTGATCGCCGGGGGTTGGTTCCGAGAGGCGGCCCCTGAATGGTTTAACGGAGGAGGTTACAGAATTGGTTCGGTTTTAGAAAGCCTGGACGGGCCTGGTCAGCGCAATATGAAGTCTGGCCGCAAGGGGGCGCAGTGTCCTATCTTTGTTCTGGTGAAAGTCTTTTCTCTCCTCTCCACCCGGTTCCCGCCCCCACACCCCCAACAGATTCACACGCAGAAAGTGCAGAGAAACCCTGTGATCCAGTCAACTGGCACTGCCCCGTCTATTAAGAAAGATGAACACTCTTTTCTCTTCCGTCTCCTTCATGGGAGACCACTTTTCATTTCGGATTATCACATCAATAAATATTCTTTAAGGAATAAAAAAGGCACTTTGCCAAAAGATAAGAGAATATATATGAAATGTGTGGATTGTAGAGAAAGACAATACATGAAGGCAAGAGAATAGGCACACAAGTAAATACGAATATAATCACACCAGGAACACAAAACACAGGGACAGAGGCAGGACACCTGGAGAGAATACATATCACTCACAAGATCCTCTGAGACTATGCACGCTCTCCCACACACTAAGGAACACACCCACTGACCAGCACACATGATCCCCCAACACACACGCATACACAAGGGCCTCAGAAAAGACATCCAAATGAATTCATACGCAGTGAAAAGATTGCCGAAAAAATAAATAACTGGACAGAATTAAAATTGTTCCACCCCTTCCCCTCCAAAAAACATTCAAGCGGACTGATTCTATTTGCATAATACTAATATACGCAGGACGACGACATGGGCAAAAAAATGGCTCCATTTGAGGCACATACCAGAGAATGCGTGTATACAACACACGCACGCAGGCGCGCCTGTGGGCGGGACACACCCACAGCCTGTGTCCTCCGCCCACGGGTACAGGCACAGGACAGATACCAGCCACCGCGCTCAGTACAGTTGTCCAGAAAACAGTAATGCGAAAAAGAAACCCACCCTACTGAGGGACGCAAGCATGTTAGAGAACTCAGATTTTGTAAAAAGCACGCGCGGGCGCGCACACACACACACACACATACACACATCCTTGTTAGGAGAGTTGAGTTCAAAAAAATAACAGATGCACAAGAGATAACGGAGTGCTAGAGTATGTCGGCAGCTTAAACAATAGTTCGAAATTACTTCAGCCTAAGGATGCTCCTGAAGAATTTGAAAAATCACACTTAAGAAAAAATAAAATCTTTTCCCTTATTCTGCTTTTCCTTTATTATATTTTTTTCTTTTCTCTTTCCTTCTTATTTTTAAAGGCAGAATAGAAAGATAACTCCTCCTCCAAAAGAAGATAGCTTTTTTTTTTCCAAACCCATGAGTTTTCCAGTTGATTTCCCAGGGAAAGAAGGTGCTAGGGAGCGGTCTTCTCTGCAGCCTCAACAGACAGCATCACAAAAGGCATTATTACACATCCCAAATAACAAGGGCTGTCTATATATTTACAAATCTGTTCAAATATTTAACCTCTTAACTTGCTAAACACTCCCTCTTCTCTCTCTCCTGTGCTTTCCCCTCTCCGCCATTTTTACCCTGTCCCCTCTTTGTGCCCTCTCTTTACTCTTTTTCCTTTCTCTTTCTAAAATGGGTAGGAGTCCAAAATGTGGCCAGAGACTCTGGGCTTTACCTGCTTCAATTTGAATGTCGATTTCGTTCCCAGGCAATTGTCTTTTTGTCAACCAAAGGATGGAGCTTGAATCACCAGTGGAACTACCTTTTTAAAAGTAGAAGTTTTGATGTTGTCCCTCAGTTTTTTAAATTGCCTGGGAAAAACATCCCCTAAATGAGAGAGATTTTACGGACCCTTTATAAGTTGCCAGTACCCCCAGTCTCTGATGTTTTACTCTGCATTGCACCTCCTGCCGGTCAAGGGACTAGTAGAGGGACAATTGCATTCGAGGAAAACTTCCAAAGACGGTCAGAGAGTTTAGACAGTATGTGGCAACTCAGTCAAGGCAAGGGGAAGGCACACGTCTACTGCATTTGGAGTATTTGGGATACCATCAAATCTTTCCTTATGGGGCAAATATAGTCATTCTGAGGATCAAAGTAAAATGTGAAGCTATATAGCAATGGGCCTTTATTGCAGCAGAAGCACTAGATTTCTCAAAAATCCAGGTGGCCTGATTTTGTCCCATAAAGGGAAAAGAAAAGGTGTGCTTGAACATAGGGGAAAGGTACAGCTGACCCTCTGCATCCAAGGGTCCTGCCTGTGCTGTACTATGCAGGCAGTGGCCCTGGGGGGGGGGGTTCCCTTTGAAGGACCCACTATTACCCTTACCCCAGAGTGTTCCTGCTTTACCCAAGACTCTGCTATGACACAATTCAAACTGGTCTGAAGGGTCTTTCCTGTGTTATTGGATGGGTGGGGGTAGTTCTTCTCAAAGAAAAGAATTGCAGGAAAAATCCGGTGCCTTTAAAGTTGATACATGAAAGACTCACCCTTGGCACATTTCCTCTGGCCTGAAATAATAACTTTATTTATACATTTGTTGATTTATTTGGGAGTAGTGAAAAAAGTGAAGCTGCAATTTGGCAATACAGTAAGATGTGTCTCCAAGTCAGATTTGGTCAGTTGTCCATATATTTCATTTTCCACTTGCTTCAGATGTCTGTTAGCCTCTAAAGGTGCCCCACCCAGGAGCGGGCAGAAAGCATCTTAGAAAAACACCTCACCTTGGCGGCTTAGCCAACTTAAGTTGGGGTTACACCTCTCCGTGGCCCCTGGGGTGTCCAACAGTCCTTGATTCTCCTGAATTGCTGAAATGCTCTGCATAATGACCTTTGCCCAATGCTGTTGGGGTTGGCATGCAGCTTTTAGGGCCGCTAAAGCCTTGAGCAATGGGACAAGGGATAAGGGATAGGCTGTATACTTTTAAAAGGTTTATAGATCCCAGATAGGAGAAGGACAGAAGGATAATAAATTTCAAAACCAAACCAAACAAAAAGAATGTTTACTTTTTGTGCCATAATAGATCTGGGAGGAAAAGGTTGGCACTGGATTATTATGAGGTGCGTTCTCTGAAATGCCATTTATTTGCATGACTGTATCGTTTTCAGAGCACACCCACCCCATTGCACAAACCCCCTAAGCAAACTGCAGTTTACAAGTATTCTAGTTTTTCCTGATCAGAAAAGATATTCATCTGGAGACATTATCTAAATCTGTGGAAGAATGAAGCCTGCTTGTCATGGGACCCTTCGTTTCCAGTAATGTCTGCCACCCAATTAGAAGCAATTTAGGCAATCAAGACGTATGAGAGAAAGGGGTGTTAAAAATAGGTTTCCTATAGCCACAGAACTCTAATTCAGAAGAAAGTCTAAAATTACATATGTATCATTTCTTTATATAAAATAAATATATAATCTGTGCATCTCTTGTTAGATCTTCTTTTTTCCTCCACGGTCCCTCCCCCCTTGCCTGCCTGGGTTTTTTGAAATTCATCATAGAAGTGAAATGTAAAGCTCAGATGAAACAGGACTACAGTCCTTAAAAAGTCTTTCTGAAAGAAAACGAGAGGATCTGGGTGGGGCTTGGGCTAGCCTTTCCTTGGCTAATCCCTGTTGTGGAGTCCCTCCCTGATGTCAGACTACCTGACTTCCATATGCGGAGAGCAGGAAAGTCTTGAGCATAGTGCCCCGAGCCGGAAGAACTCTTCCTGGAATTGAGTGGTGGGACCCCTGGTCCCAAAGTGGTCAGAGAGAGCCGACTGAGGCGGTGGGGCCGAGCCATTGGAGGCAAGTCAGGGCAGCTACTGGCACACGAGTTCGTCCTGGGGGATAAGGGTGCAGGAAAAGAGCGAAGACGATATATTGGGAGAAAGGGGTAAATAAAATCAGGTACATGTTTCCAAACAGAATGGGCAAAGTGAAAATCTATAAAAGTAAAACGAAATTTAAAAAACTAGACTCCAAGGAGCGTCTTTTAGCAAAAATGAAATTGCAAACCTCGGGAATGTCACTTGTCACCCATTTCCCACTTCCCACTGGGTGAGCGAGGGGTGGAGTCGAGACCTGGATCTGGGGCCTTCGAGCACTCGATTTTTTCGCCTCTTCTGTGCACCAAGTTTGTCTCTCCCAGCGGTGAGGCTTTGAGAGGCACTTTCCTCATCCTGAGAGCTCAGAAGGGAGCTGAAATGAGCCGGCCGGAAAAGCTACTGGAGCAAAGTTGGCAGAACTTCCAGGAAGTGCTGAGCCAGTGCCTACATTTTTTGCTGGCGCCGGAGCCAAAACCCTGGTCCTGAGTCTTTGATCCCTTTGGCCACAGGGATCCAAGTCCTCTGGAAATGAATTTTGCTCAAAGCCAAACTCCTAGAACGTGAACCCTAAAATTCCTGGCACTGGCTTGGGGGATGATAGGTACGCTGAGCCGAGCTCTGGGCCCAGTGTCAGCGAGTGCACCCAGGCAAGCTTCAAAAGCCGAGGCCAGCCATCCTGGAGCGCTTACTGCCTCAAGAGTAGGAATTAATCACTTGAGGGTGACTCCCTTCCAGAACCCACCCAGTCCTCTGGACGGAGTTGATGATCCGAACAACATTCCCACTCCAAAGTTTCTAATGGTAGAGGATGAGTGCAGAGGTTGGGATAATTCCTGCCTAAGACAAGCCACAGTTATCTCAAAACTATAATAGAGGTTCCAGAGGAGGCAGCAACAGGGCAAGTGGAGGACTCTCATGTTAGCTTCTCATGGTGTGAGTCACAGAGACACTGCCACTGAAGCACAGGCAAGTGCCAAGACCCCACTCCACTCCAGATGAATCTTTGCAAAAGTTTCTCATATTGCGGTACTGAAACCTCTCATAACATCACTTAGTTTGCTGCCTATTTGTTCTACTGGTTTCTATCTAACCCATGAAGGGAAACAACATTTAAAATTTATGAATTCAAAACTATTTCCATTTTCAAATAATCTTCCCTGAGAGTAATGTTGAAATTTTTACACAATTGAGTTAGAAATACGTGACAGTTAAAGCCAAGAGCTGGGGCTCACACCTCTAATCTCAGCCACTGGGTGGAGGCAGGAGGATCACAGGTTCAAGGGCAGAGCAGCCTGTGTAATTTAAGGAGACTCTGTCTTAAGAGAAAAAAATAAAAAATGGGCTGAGGGTGAAGCCCAGTGGTAGAGCACTTGCAAGGTATTGTTAGTTCCTTGAGTCAACTCCCAAGTACTGCAAAAAAATAATTAATTAATTAATTAAAGAAAAATAAATAGGTGACATGTAATTAAAAATACAAAGATATTAAGAATATTTGTGCTAAAGAGGTGCTCTGATTTAATAGGGATTAAGCACTGGGATTTAGCTCAGTGGGTACAGCGCTGTGCTGCAGTCTCTGAGGCCCCCAGTTCAATTCCCAGCACTGCAAAAATGGGAGAAGGACCTGGCAATCCACTTCCAAGGCAATCCTGAAGCACTCAGCCATTGAAAACCCTATGAGGGTCACTATGAGTCAGATTACCGACTGGAGGGCACCTAACAACAACAACAACAACAACAAGCACTTCAGAATTTCATTCCTTTTTACTTCATAATCTCCTAGTATGTTGGGATATAGATCAAAATGGATGTTATTGACAAGCAAATCACCCTTTTAAAAGTTTAGTTGGTCATTTAAACCTGCATTGGTTTAGTATATATATAAATATTATATATAAATGTTTATAAGTTTTATATATAAATATTATATACAAATGTGATATATATATATATATATATATATACACACATACACACACACACACACACACACACACACACACACACACGCAACATAATACAGCCTTTTCTTGGTTATTAACTGGCCAGAGCAACCAAAGTATTTTGTCCTGCATAGGTCTGAATTTTATTAATTTCAGAGCTTGAAACAAGAATCTACAGTTCAAAAATTATAGAAATATTAGAAAATATTTTTATTTATAGAAACATATAGAAATATTTCCCCTCAATATATTTTCCAACTACATAAAATATGGCAAAAATAAAACAAAATAAAAATTTCTTGGAATATTTTATATAATTGGTGTCAATAATATTCTAGATTTTTGCCATCTACAAGGACTTCCTAACCAGATTCATCACACTCAACAGTCTACCTGGGTGTGGTGACACTAACTTGCAGTCCCCTCATACATAGGTTGAAGCAGGAGGATCAACATGAGTTCAAGGCCAGACAGGGCTACATAGAGATTTCCAGGCCAGCTTGAGTTACACAGTGAGACCCTGTCTCAAAAAACAAAAACCGAATAAACAAAAACACAAAAACCACCCAATGGTCTATAAGTTCATCACTATACAATAAGGATTAAAAGGAATAGTGTTTCTTTGCATGTATATTCGTTTATGTTAGGGAGATCATATCTTCCACTAGATTCCTAGCAAGATTCATGACTCAGAAAAGTTTAAGAATCATTGTTCTATACTTGAAGCATTCATAAATGAGAACACAGTAACAACCAGAGCAATCATTGTGTTTACATTTGGATATAAGTAATAATGTTTCTAGACACCTTGAAATGCACAATATTAGAAAGATCATTAAATTGAAAGTGAGTAAATTCTAATCCCGAGTCTTCCTCTAAATGTCTAGTGACCTTGAAAGAACCATGTTACTTCTCTGAGCCCTGATTTGTCCATACAATAAAGATATTGAATCAGATGAGCTCCGGAAGTCCTTAAGAATTCCTGAAATTTTGCATACCATGAAGTGCCACTAGGTACGTGGTTATTTAGTGGTTTTCAAAGCAAACATCATAAACCCATAATTTAGGCAAGAAGTGTATGTTGCAAGTTTCACTTCCTTGTGATCTTTCTTGCACCTCACTGTAGCTTTTCCTTTGCATAGATGAAAAGGTTGGTTCTTAAAGTAATTTAAGGGCACCAAATGCTATGTGAACTTCTCCAATGGCACTGCTTTTAGCTGTAGGAAATGAAGTTCTCAGGAATGGTGTTATCTATAAGAATTTTATGCCTCTAAAAAGAGTTTAAAAATTTCCCTCAGCTATTGAAGTTGGTGAATTAATACCTTTGATAATTTTATAGCTTTCTGTGAAAGACAGCTGGTTCATTTCAGCAATTATAAGAATCAAGAACTATATAGGAAATATGTTCTCTAATAGTGCCCTTGAAGTTGTCTTTTTCTCCAGTAACAAAGAATCCTTTCTCATTTCCCCAGCCTCCACTCACCTCTGTTCCCAATACCCAGACCCACCAAGGTCCATTTTTCCAGGCTCTGCTCATTTATTCTGAGCAATATTTTCAGGAATCAGCAGCAGCAGATCATAACAATGAACTTTTTCTTTTAGTTCGGTCCAAAGTCTGAAATGGAAATTAATATCCATTTCAATAATCACAAGACTTCCCTTGGAAATATCAGTGACTGCACAAGGCATAGACAGATCAAGTGTAGGTGCTCCATCTTCTGAGTGGGATTGAGTTATGGTTTCAATTGGAACAAGGTATTAACTGATTAAGCTGTGCCACCAGACATAGCATTTTTATCAAGCTCTTTTCTATCCAAGCAGGCACAAGGATAGTCAATCCTTGGCCCTGAAAGTCTCCAAGGAGAACTTGGAATGCTTTAGGAAATCATGTTTGCAATTAAAGCACTGGCATTTTTCTTCCCATCACAGAACAAGAGCTGCATACTAGTTCTGAAACCTTACCAATTTTTTTTCCAGTAAGCTGCTTAAGATCCTCTTGCATTAATAGACTGGATTTTTGGCCTATTCTGATATACTAGTCCACAACCATTTAATTGTTAAATATTAGCAGATTATAAATGACTTAATAGATGCACATATAGAATTGCAGACACCATTATCTTAATTGCTACCATAGCTAGCATTTACTCAAGACAGAAGATCAAATACTAGTTTGGGCACTCTGATTTGCCTGCCTTTTAATTGATATTGTTAGAACACAGGTTTATCATCCCCTATTCCTGTCAGAATACCTGGCACATGGCTGAGAAAGAGTGAATTAACAAATGAATGAACAAATATGCAGGGTACCCAATGTCTAGTTGACTCTTTGGACCTGTGGGAGACCTGGCAGCTTTTTAAGTGATTGCTAGTGTAGGTCCTATAAGTCCTTTTAAATTAACAACACAAAATGAACACAACAAAATACTAAACATGTCACAAATCTGAAATAAAATTGCAAAGCAGTCCAGTATCATAAAATTCCTTTTAGAAGTCTTCCACCTGAGGGAAATGGGGGAAGTAAAAACCAAACTTACTTGGTAAGGTCAGGATGTTAGGCAACATTTTTAGTGCTTTGTGTGAATTATTTTATGCAGTCCCTCAGGAGAATCCTCTGAGGCATGGACTATAATGACCATTTTGCTCGTGAAGATATCAATGCTCAGACAGGTTAACTCCCTGCTAGGTATCATATGATACTGATGACTGGCATATGATGTGGTAAGATTCAAACTGAGGCAACCTGGTTGCAGAGAAAGCACTCTTAGCTATTAGGTGGTACTTCACACATAAAAATGTTAAATTGAAGTTTATATAATTTGTCAAAAGCAGTGTAAGAATATGAAATTAAAGAATAATTTGGAAAATTAGCAAGTGCTTCTACAAATCCAAGAAGTGTACTTGTATTGCTAGTGGCAAAAAACAAACAAACAAAAAACCAAACCAAAACAAAACAAAACAAAAAGTTATATGGCCTGGAGTACAGAGATAGCTGAACTGGGTTTGTGTTCTTAACTCCACATATATTGGCTGTGAGACCTCAGGTAGGTTACCTAAGTTACCCATCCTCCTTGAGCCTTAGTTCTTCAACTATACATTGACAATAAAGATACTAATGTCATAGACTTATAACTGCTAAATGTCAAAATGTGTCAAAAATGTATATGCATTTTAAGAAAGAAAAAAACTGTATTAAAATTATAATAATATATACTCAATATATACTGACAGGGCTAGGGTTTAGCTCAGTTGGTAGAGTGCCACTCTGTACTCTCTGAGGCGCCAGATTAAATCTCTAGCACCGCAAATGGGAGAAGGATGTGGCAGTCCACTAGCAGGGCAATCAGCCATTGAAAACCCTATGAGGGTCGCTGTGAGTCGGACATGACTCGTTGGCACCTAACAACAACAACATATACTGATAAGATAAATACAAGTCATGTTTGACTTCTTCAATTACAAGCTCAGAGTGGCTACCATAGCTGAAGAAGCAGCACTTGTTCATGTTTGAGGCGTCCTGGATCTTCCCTTGTGCACATCGCACATCACACACACTACAAAGCACCTCAGATTTATCACAAATGGGTTCAATTGCTAGGTGTGTTCAAGATTCTGTTGCACGCTCATTGCTTCCATTGTACTTCCACAACATTCTCGAATTTCAAATACCTCTTCAAAATGGTCTTGAGCTCCTGGAACAACTATGCTTCTGCAATTTAATTGATAGTCCTGCCTATTGCATGGGGGCACTAGCATTCATTTGACTAATTCAACTTTGCAAAGTAATATATAGATAACATCTCTTAAGTGTGTGCACATTTTTTGGCACTCCCTGGTGTGTGTGTGCTCGTGCACGTATGTGTATGGAGAGAGAGACAGAGACAGAGATAGAGACATGCAAGTATATAATAATTATCAGTAATTGTCATGTGGGATGTGTTGTATTACTGAATTGTGTCCTAAGTGCTATCTGAGGCAAAGTTGACTTTATTTTGAAAATTGAAAGTCAAATAGTTATATTAGGCTTCCACTAGCTGCTTCCACAACAGAGCTGCTTCCCCAACTCTATTTTTCCTATTCTGATATTTTTCAGAGAATTTTCTACCACACTTAATATGAAACCAAACAGTTAGGTTCTCTTGTATCTCAGAGATAAACTTGCAAACAATCTCCCTGCCCCCATAGGAAGTACTGTTCTGGAGGTGTTACCAATGTCTCATCTGAAGGAGTTCTGTAATAGAAGGAAAGCTGACTAGTCAAATGAGGGAGTCTGGAATCAGAGGAAATAGACCTTTTCATCAGCTCCTTAATTTTCCTGAAAGAGGAGTATTCTTTGTCCATAATGCTTTACATTTACTTAATATTTTTAATTTCCTCAAAGAACATATGTGGTTTAAAAAAATAGTATAGAATGACTTACAATGAAAAGCTAATCTCTTGCCACAACTTTCTCTACCCCTGTTTAAGCTATTTGTGACTATCTTCCTTGTTGTAATTAGCAACATATCGCAAAGTAATACATTAATATATTCATACATCCATGTTTGGTTTATTATATTTGGACTTTGTCATAAACTGTCATGAAAAATGCAGATATAGCTTATCTGTACCATTCCCCATACTTTTCCCCCATATAGTTTCATCATTACTTTTCATTCTATATTGTTTGTCTTTTTATTTTTAAATTGCATTTTATTTATTTATTTATTTATTTATTTATTTATTTATTTATTTATTTATTGCAATACTGGGGAGTTGAATCCAGTACCAATCAGCACCCCTAGCCCATTTTTTACTCTTCTATTTTGAGACAGGTTCTTGCTAATTTATACAGGCTGCCTCTGGCCTCAAACTTGCCATCCTTCTGACTACGCTTCCTGAGTCACTGGGAGTACAGATGTATACCACCATGCCTGCTATAAATTACATTTTCACATGTATTTTCTTCATCTTTCAGTTACAGATATCTCTTGATTTCACATTTTATCTCTCCTCCCATTTGCCACCACCCAAATACTATTTTTTGTATTTATCTTGTAAAAATTGATGACAATTAATTCTAATTCATTTTTAATTCACAAAATTAAATGTTCTATGATTTTTCTAATTTCAATGTAAAATTAAAAATCAACAAACTTTTAAAATTCAGGTGACAAAGTAAATTTTATTGAACAACCATTACATTTCCTCTTGTGTAGGTTTTTGTTTTTCCTGGGGTTTCCTGTTTCTTTCTCTCTCTTTTTTTTTTCTTGAGTTATCTGTCATTGTTGTCTCCATAAATTTTTCATATTCTCAAGGATCAAATCTTTGAAATCCATTATTTATCTAAGTGCCTTATCTCATGAGCCATCTTTTCTGCTTCAATCTTGACAAATTTCTGTCCAAACTGTCTGTATAACAGACAGGCTAAGACATCACTTGCTTCGTTCGTTGGGTTGTAGCCAATGTTTTTTGTATGAAATATAATGTCACTTTTTCTTGGATCACCTTTGTTTTACTGCTCCTATTTTGCTCCCATTTTGCTCCCAGGGTTGAGCATGTAAGAGGCAATTTTTCTGAGATTTTATTGTTGTTGTTCATGGTGGTGGTGGTTTTTGTTGTGTTTGTTTTTGTCTAAAATTGTCCCTGGTTCAACTTTCAAATTGTATTGATAACTTGACTGAGTGTAAAATAGTAGGTTAAAAATATTTTTCCTTCTGTTATTTTCAGACATTGATCTACCAGTTGTGGCTGATGACACGACTGATCCCATCTGACTCACATTTCTTTGTAACAGTTCAGGCTTTCTTTCCCTCTGGAAGTTTTTTGTTTTGTTTTGTTTGTTTGTTTGTTTAATTTTCTTCAGTACTGGGGGTTGAACACAGGAGCCTCATACACCACTGAGCTACACCCCTATCCCCTTTTATTTTTTTATTTCAAGATAGGATCATGCTAAATTACTCAAGCTGCCTTTGGCCTCAAACTTAAGATCCTCCTCCTTCAGTCTCCCATTCACTGAGTTTACAGACCTGTGTCATAGCTCCCAGCTGTACCTTTTCATTGTTATGAACATTTAATAGATACTTTCAATCTAATTACATATGCCCTTTACTTCTAAGAGAAACTGGTATTTTGTCTAGTTCTTCTCTTTACTTATTTATCTTCCTGAAATTCTTGTTCATTGAAGTTGGCCTTTAAGATTCATCTCTCTTGCATTTCCATTACATTTTCTCTTTTTAAAATATTTGCTTTATCTTCTTTGAAATTCACTTAATTTTACTGTTCAACCATTCAATTAATGTTTTTTAAAGTCTGCAAATGATATTTTTAAATCCCAAGAGCACTTTCTTGGTATATACTATCTTTTTCATAACATCTTATTTCTATACACACATCCTCTTCATATATTTATACACCCACACATACATATAGACACACATAATGCTTATACATTATTCTCTAGTCTCTCTGTGGTATGAATTAGAACTTTTAAGTTTTTGTTCTTGTGGTTTTTGAATTACCTATTTTCTGCAGGGTATTGCCTTCTTCCTATCTGTCTTTCTTTTTTGGTGATTTTTTTCTTGTCCTTTTTTGATTCAAATTACTGATTGCCCTCAAATGACTAGAGATATTTAGTTTATAATCAGGACATAGTAAACTATCTGATCAGTTGCTCGGTGAGTGTGGGTGGAATCTTACTGGCACTATAATTAATGAAATGTGACTGGGAAGTTGGCCATGTGTTGAAATACACACATTTGGAGCCAGGCATGGTGGCACATGCCTGTAATCCCAGTGACTCGGGAAGTGGAGGCAGAGGGATCACAAGTTTGAGACCAGAGGCAGTCTGCATAATTTAGTGAGACCCTGTCTCAGAAAGTAAAAAAATGGGCTGAAGGTGCAGCTCAGTGGTATAGCACTTGCAAAGCATGCAAGCACGAGGCCCTGGGTTCAACCCCAGTACCACAAAAAACAAAACAACAACAACAACAACAACAAAAACACATATTTGTCATAAACAGAGGTCTTTGCTCCAGAATGTCAAAACTTGTGCAAGCTTCTGTGGACCCATTCTGGCAATTTCTCTAAAGAAGTCTGTCATTATATTTTCCTGAGAAGTGATATAATTGCCTATATACTACACACTTCATGGGGGCTATTGGTGCTTTCATAAGCAATCAGTTAAGTACCTGATTTCACTAACACCTCTCAGTTCTGTGCTCCCTCACCCTTGGCACTTCTGAGTTGTGAGCCTTCCAAGGTTTCACAGAGCAGATTGTCCCCTCTCTGGCTGTAGTTATCTCTGTAGATGTTCTAAGTAGTGGCTGCTTCAGCCCTGGTTCATTACTTGCCATTTCTCCATACAGTTTTTATCTTCCTGAACTTTTCGAAATCTCTTGCTATTTGTCTCTTCCTCTCTTCCTAGTTTTATAGCTTTATATATGGTTTTCTGTAATTTATGTCTTAGGAGGGTCAGACTGCCATAATGAACTAGAAGGCTGTGTTTTAAAATTTCTAAACTTTTTAATAGTATTTTTACTTATTTAATGCAATATTTATAATTGATTTTTATTGGAAATTTTTAATCAGTCATGAACCTGAGTTTCATTTAAAGTATAAATTGGAAAGAAAGTTCATTTAGTTCTAAATCTTTGGTTATTTTAGTGACCTAAAGTAACTCTTTTTCAAATTTATGTTCCATATGTGAATAGAATGTGAAACATTTATTTCTAAGAGGCCATAATTTTAGTGTTAAAAGTATAGAAAAGACAATTTTAGATTTATTGAAATTTATATTCACCACACATCTTTTCAAAAGCAACTCAAAAGAAATTCTAATTGTAGCAAAAGCATACAATTAGCATTCTATTACTTGATGTCAGTTTACTTACCACGAGAAATGGAATCTTCAATCCTTCCTCAAAAGTATCATGAAAGTCTTCACAATGGTCAAAGGATTATACCTAATACTGCAAATGATACACATTCTTTGACCCTAACTCATATACTTGCCCTATAGACTAGCACCATAGGGATGGTGGTCATGTCTGCTCTGGGCACTCCATTTCCAGGGCCTGGCATAACACTTGCATATGGTGGTCAACTGATAAATGTGTCTAGTAAACGTTGAATAAATATGTGTCCAGACAAGTTTCTGAAACTGGTAATCAGTGGAAATTAGATGCATTATGATGTACTAGGAATAAAAGTCTATAGCATGTAGTAAGCGTCATATGGGTCATGTGAGCAGGTGCAATAATGGGCATTCAAAGGCAGGAAAGATTGCATTAAGCCAAAATGATTGAAATAACCAGCAGAAAATAAGGGATAGGATTTTGTTAGGTAGACATGAGACGTAAAGAGCTTTACATGGCATAAAAAACTTAAGTTGAAATAAGATCCAGCTTATAAAATGTTTTTAACTCATTCAATATATTTAACTCAAACCAATCGGACTTATAGGTTTTAAAAGTAAGTTTCCTAAGTAATCACTGAAGGCAGATCAGATTTTCTCTCTTAAACCAACTCTACAGAATATCCTGAACAAAATTTTAGCCATAATTATCATGGCATATTGCACTACATTCTCATGGCAAGTGGAAAGTTTCATACCATATCTGCTTGGTTTTGGAACTGAATTAAAATATACTATTAACTTTGAAAATGTCCCTTATTTATAGTTGATTGCATAGGAAGTAAGGATAAACACCTCTCATTCTTATTATTTTACTAAATTTTGGCAATTTTGACTCATGGCTCTTAAATTTTCTTAATGAAAACAAAATGCCTGGATATTTTCATATTGTTAACAAACATTCAGGTGCCTGTACTTTAATAAAAAAAATCCACTAACTAGGTTAGGCAGAGGTAAATGAGCCTGGATAAAATTCGACAACTGACCTCCCTGGGACAGACTGTGACACTCAGGGCATGGGTATACATGCTTGCAATGGTGTTATTTTTCTGGGCCCCCCCTTCAAAACAGACAGTTGGTGAGTTACTATCACTTACAATTTCTGGGACAAGCGTTAACAGTATCTGAACAAAAAGGTAAAGAATGTAAGCATGCTCAAAAAGAGAGGAAATAACAATACATATGCTAAATGGTAATAATAGTCAAGCACTTGGGAGTTCTTTACATGCATCAGTCCACCCAATGAGACTAATACAGAAGAAGAAAAGCAGAGAGCTAGGGAAAAGTACATTTACTTTCTTAGAAAGTTCCAGTCTTAAAATCACCTATAACCTTCCCCTTGTTGTGTTTGAAGAGGAATGATAAACCTTTCTCTCTGTCTTATCGTATTGTGGCTTTAAAGTCATAGACCTTACCAGAAATCAGCCTCACTTCCCAGTTTAGGGATAAAATAGGCATACACTGAGGTATGGCCTGGACGGCCAGCTGGGGAACAATGCTTAGGGCCTTTAAAAGAATGGGTGGTGGGCAATCAAATTATATTAATAAATCTCAACACAAACACTACATTTCTAATGCATAACATCTAAGATAATATATTGTTTCTAAATTATTTGTAAGTTATATTATAATATGTTAGGTCCTCTTCAAGAATTGTGTATCCTGACCTTTAATGGAATGAATGATCAACATCATGGTAGTCATAAGTACACAGTTGAATCTTGGAAATGTGGAGTTTGACCTCAGCTCAAGGCAAGGATCCTTTGAGTGAGGCAGTCACACAGACCAATGTTTTCCAGACACTCTCAATGTTGCCAGATACATACTGGAGATCTGCCAAATTCCTCTTAGAGTTGGTAATGCTTTTGAACCTTCATGCTTCTAGCTTTGTTCTGATTTAAGATTGCCCTCTCCTAATGAACCAGCTGAGCTCTACAACCCTAGTTCTATAGAATAAAACTCTGTGCCATTTAGAGCAACCACACAGAGGAGCCATGTACCATTCAGGATGGGTCTCAGATGTGTCAATTCATATTAAAAAGCAAAATAATACATGTGCTCTAGTAGTACCATTACAAGTCAATACGTAAACCATTTGGTCATATTAAATTTCAAGGATTATACCTTATTTTTCCTGTTTTACAGGAACAAGGCTTATTGTTGCTCTAGAACATATAACCCCGAGGCCAGCAAAACTAATGGCAAAACAGAAAAAATGAAAATATTGAAAGTTTTGCCCTCTCTCAGAAGAATCAACTTCTAAATGTTAGTCTCTTGCATGTCTTTTTTTTTTTTTTTTTTTTTTTTCAGTACTGGAGTTTGAACCCAGGGCCTGTGCATCATAGGCAAGCGCATCACCACTGAGCTGCATCCCCAGCCCATTTTTCATATTTTATTTTGAGACAAGATCTCACTAAGTTGCACAGGCTAACTCTGATTTGAATTTCCAAACCTTCTACCACTGCTTCCCCAGTCACCGGGTTACGGGCACTTTGTGTGTCGTAATGGGACCGAAAAGCCTTTTGCTCATTTTGAAGTGTCTAAGCCTACTTGCCCACTTTTATCCCATCTGTTTTCTACTCCACACATGCCTATGCTCATCTAGACACTTAACTGAGTGTCCAACAGTCTAATAGTTTTTTTTTTTTTTTTAGAGGAATTGTTTCTTCTACCGGCAAAGCCTAATAACAATAAAAGACTGCTTTGGAGTTTACAGCATTATCAAAATTATATCCATGTGTGAGTGCTGTTTTTGTGGCATACAGCCTTTCAGAATAGAAGCTCTGTTACTTGTAGTGAGGAAGAGTCTCATGTAAAGAGTGAGATACCTGGGAAGCTTATGAGAGCATTTCCAGGCTGTGCATAGTACTAAAAGCTCTGTCGAATCATCCTACTGCTGCTCTGGTTGGTAACTAATTGACGCACTTTATAAAATTTGTAGCTCTTCAATAATTTTGAATCACTTTAAAGTGCTCATGCTCCAAACCATAAAGTCTTTCTTAACCACTGCAAACATATAAAAGGCATATCATCAAAATGACAGTAATCAACTCCTTCAATTTTAGGCATGAGATTGATCTTTTTTTCTCTTTCCTTGTTTTTATTTTTCACCAAGTACAAAAAAAAATGGTCATGAGGACACAATGCACAAATATATCCATTTTTCACCAGCACCAAGTGATCAAATACTAAAAAGTTCTTAGACGAAGAAATATTTTATTTTATATAAGATATCCCAAAGTAGAGCTGTGTGTGCATGTGTACATGTTTGTGTGCATGCGCGCGCGCGCGTGTGTGTTTTACATCTGCCCAGGATCCTAAATGAACTGAAAAAAGCCATTTAAAGGCTTAAAGAAGACTCTACTGATACAAGTTTTTAGAGAAGCCCTGTAAATAATATGTACCGTCTTCTCAGGGAAAGTAAAATAAGGAAAGGAGAAGGAAATGGAGTATGCAAGTAAAGGATCACAAATTTCTTTTCAAGTTGAAGTAAACTTCCTGTAGCTCATATTAACTAAGCAAGGAGCACTGAAACATTACTGTGTTGACAGTTTTCTAGTTTTCTTTTGTCTTTAAATTACTGAATGGATCCCATTCAGATTAGGTCATTTTAACTAATGAATCATATCAAACTCTGGTTCAAAGTTGTTCACAACCCAATCAAATAAAACCAAACACTGGTTTTGTCAATGAAGGTGTTACACAAGACTAATGTCATAATTTAGTCTTCCATTTCCTGGGACAGCTGACATTATCTTAAAGAAAGCATTCTATATCCAGTTTTAGTACAACTTAAACTTAGTTTACTTCAAACGACCATGTGTAAAATGAACATATTCTCACAAATTTGAGGCTGCTGTGACACATGTCATTTCTGTTCACACTTTTAGTTCACACTAGTTAGCAGGAACAATCACATGACCCTCACCTAACTGCAACATGGCTGGGAAGCGTGGGAGGACATGAGCATGTTTGGGAAATAGCACATGCACCACAGTAACTTTTAAGAAAGTCATATTATGTGTTCATATACAGGTTTTCAAGTGTAACATGACCTTCCTCCCCCCCCCCTACAAAAAAATAACATGGATTGAATCTGGATTCTTCTTCTCATATTTGGTTAATAGGATAAGGAACAGATTTTTTTCTCCTCTAAGTGAGAACCTAAGTTTATAAGATAAGGGCAAAATGCAATTAACTCTTATTCTGTTAAGTCCTAATGGGAAAGAAACAGATCTCCACCTGAAGTGTTATGACTTTGTCACACTGCAGGTAGACCAGAACACATTCCTGGCCAAGAAAGAGAATGAAATTGCTCCAATAGCCTCTGGGTCTAACAGAAAATTTAGCTCTTTTTTGCTCCATTGCGAAAAGTGATGCTGCCTTTAGCATATCAGCAGGTACAACAGGCTCCAGCTGCCCCAGAGAGAGGACACTAAGAATAACCAAGACTCTTTCTATTTTATTCTTTTAATTTTATTCATGTACATTAATTTTACAAAGTAAGGTGTTTCATTATGAGATTTCCATGTGTGTACATAATGTACTTTGATCATATTCAGCCCATTTATGACCTTTCTTTTACTCCTCCCCTTTTTCCTAACAGTTCTCCTTTTACCATCTTGTCTCCCCATACCCCAATTCTACATATGAGAGAAAATATACAGTATTTCTGTTTGTGAGTCTGATTTATTTTACTTAACATGATCTCCAGCTCTACCCATTTTCCTGCAAATGACATATTTCATTCTTCTTTGTGGCTGAATAAAACTCTATTGTGCATATATACCACATTTTCTTTACCCATTCACCCATTGTCAGGCACCTGGATGATTCCATAACTTTAGCCAAGACTCTTTACTAGAATTTGATTTGCCTTAACACAAACAATCTAACATTCCTATGAAAATAATGTAAACTTAGTTTACTTCAAATGACCAGTTTACTTCAAACAGCCATAGCTATGAAGTCAATAGCATCCTTCCATTTCACATATGGCATTGATACCCATGCAAATATTTATAATGCAGTTGTTTCTGATAAGTTTTTATTTATGGCTTATATGCTTCAAATAATTCTAGGGATATTTAGTAAAGGAAGAAAATACTTTATAAAGTATTTTTTGGTTTGAGTCTCTGAATCCCAAATAAGTTCAACAGGCAACATTTAACAAACTAAGGAGAATATGATATTTCTTGATCAAAAAAGAGGACATTGATTTTACAAGGTAAAAAACGTGATCTAAAAGAAAAGACTGGTAGTGAACTGTACCATGTAGGTCTCTCTGTGAATTAATATGACCCTAATAGTGTATTAGGAAGTTGCTATTGTATAAACTTCAAAATACTACACGGGTTCTCAAATACTGAAGGGTTGCCTTCCTAAGTGGCAAATGGAAATGAGTATAAGTGCCTTGTTTCTGTTGTTTAGTTGTGCTAGGTTTTTTAGTGGGGGAACTTTTGTGGCAATATTGAGTGATGAGTCAGGATGACAAAATATCTGGCAAAGTTCAGATGATCCTATGAAAAAGTATTGCTGCCAAAAATTTCAATAGTGCTTCAGTTGAAAAATACTGAGCCAAACAAATGCAAATAGAAACACATTAAAAAGCAAGAAAGCATTGATTCCTTTTATATTTGTGTTCAGATGAAGAACTCTCCATATCATATATCCAGGCAAATGCAAATTAGACTGGAAAAAGAAACAAAACAGGTCTACAAGTTGAAGGAACTTGAAACAAAATCAATAACATCTTATGTTAGCTTTTATTCAGATTTTAAACAGTAATTTTTAACTCCTTCTTTTTTCTGAATAATGTAGTCCTAAAGGCATTAGATAAAGTGAGCAAGGTAGGCATCCATGCTTGGAGAAGAAAGCCTCTGCTATGGTTTGAAAAGATGTCGCCCCGCCCCCCATTCCTATGTTGTAACTTAAGACCCAACATGATAGTATTGAGAGGTGCAGCTTTTATGAGGTGATTAACTCATGAGAATGCCTGCAGCTGTAGCCCTGTGGCATCCGATCCCATCTCCGAAGCTAAGCAGGGTCGGGCCTGGTTAGTACCTGGATGGGAGACCGCCTGGAAACACCAGAAGCTGCAGGCTTGGGCAAAGGACCTGGCAAGCCCCTCCCAAAAATCAATCTGCCATTGAAAACCCTATGAGCAGCAGAGAAGCACTGACAATAGTGTTTCCCCTGTTGTACAGAGGGTCGCTATGACTCGGATACCGACTCGATGGTACCTAATAACAACAACTCATGAGAGTTCTGCCCTTAGGAACAAGATTAATACCCTTATAAAAAGACCTGAAGAAAATAGCTAGGCTCTTTTGCCTTTCTGATCTTCCATCGTTGTGAGAGCACATTGCTTGTCCCCTTTACAGGATGTAGCAACAAGGAATCATCGTTTCAAAAGTGGAGACTCAGGCTTCACCAAACACCAAAGCTGATGGTGACTTAATGTTGGACTTTAAGCCTCGAGAACTGTGAGCAATAACTTTTGGTCATTATAAATTTCCTGGTCAGCACCAATGGGTGACTTTCTTCAAAGTACAAAGCAAGAAGTTGGACATGTCAAATGTTCCAGGAACAAGCTTGGATAGGCTCCCACTGGTTAAACCTGGGAAAATCTGAATATCAAAATACACAATGATAATAATACATAATGACTCAGGGAATAAACACAAGTTCACATGACATGAAGAAATAATTGATTTATATAAAGAAACAAGGTATTCCTACTGCTTCCATGCACCTCTCCACAGAATACTTAAGTTGTCATAAGGTCCTGTCAAGTCAGGTTTGACTCATAGTGACCCTACGTATAATACAATGAAACAATATCCAACACTGTGCCATGACCAGCACTACATCTGACAGTGCTTGTCTGCTATTCACAGGGTTCTCAATGGCTGATTGTTTCAGTAGTGGGTTGCCAGGTCCTTCTCCCAAGCCTATAGCATCTGGTATTCCCAGGTGGTCTCCCATCCAAGTACTAACCAGGCCCGACCCTGCTTAGTTTCTAAGATCAGATGCGATTGGGCAGAAGCGTGGTATGGCTGTAGACTCACTTATTAAGTACAAAGGGGAAAAGACCATCTTTAGAAAGACAAGCATTATCTTAATGGACTAATATCATGAGTAACTGTGTGCCAGCTAATAGGGTGCAATGAAAGTAACAGTGTTACTTGTCTGAGAATCTTCCTGAATTGAATAACTTGAATTTATGTATATGGAAACACCAAGTAAACTCAATCTAAGGGACACTCTGCAGAATAACTGATGTATAGTCTTCAAAACAGTTAAGGTCATGAAAACCAAGAACATATTAAAGAGCTATTCCAGACAAAAGAGACATGACAAGTAAATTTAATTCTGTCCCACATCACTCTAAAGGACATTATTGGGACAGTTGGCAAAAATTGACCATAGCTTAAGGCTTAGATGGAAGTGAGGTATTGATATCAAATCCCTGACTTTGATAGTGGTAATGTGAGAAAGGGAGAAGGACTCGGCAACCCACTCCCAAAAAGCAATCAGCCACTGAAAACAAAAATAGTGTTTCGCCTGTTGTAGGTAGGGTCACTATGAATCAGACACCGACACGATGGCACCTAACAACAACAACAAAGTGTGAGAAAATACTCAAAAATATTAGTGGGTGAAGGGGCAGCTTGTAGACAATTTAGTATTAAATGATTAAACAAAAACATATCCTTCGTATTATGCTTGTAACTTTGTTGTAAGCTTAAAATAGTTTCAAAATAACTAATGATATATATATATTTTTTGCCTTGCTATAATCAGGCTGTTTACTAAATCCTAGGGATACAACAATAGAAAAAAGAGCTCAGTTTCTGCCACCTGGTTCTTATAATCTACAAGGAAAAGGAGTTGAAAAAGTAATTATATGTGTAAAAGACAGAACTATAACTGTGGAGAGTCAATGAAGGCCACCTGAGGACGTCTTATGCTATGGATGCAAAGATACATACGATTAGCTGGTGAATAGTGAATGAGTGTGTGTGTGTGTGTGTGTGTGTGTGTGTGTGTGTGTGTGTGTGTCTGTGTGCTCCTGCACGCACATGTTGGACAAGGGAGATTTTGTCAGAAGGATATCATTGGTAATGACCTGTGTGAAAACCAATAGTCATTAAAAGAAACTGATTATGTATGATGTCTATCATCAATCCCAAAGGATGGTAAAGTTCAGATAACTATAGTTTAAGCTTCTCAATAAATAATTGAAATTTAAGCTTCTCAGTAAGCAATTAAAATGAATTTATTTAGATAACATTATTCTTAAAATGTGTAAAAAGTAAATTAAAATTTGAAAGCAAAATATGCTATAACCTTCTGACTGTAAGTGGCTCTTTTGCTAGAAGAATTTAACATATTGTAATTTATTAGTACACCTGCAGCCATAGCCCTGTGGTGTCAGATCCCATCAGATTTCAGAAGCTAAGCAAGGTCAGGCCTGGTTAATACTTAGATGGAAGACCCTCCTGGGAACACCAGGTGCTGTAGGCTTGGGAGACAGATTCAGCAACCCACTCCCAAAAATCAATGCGCCATTGAAAACCCTATGAACAGCAGAGAAGTACTGACAATAGTGTTTTGCCTGTTGTACGTAGGGTCACTATGAGTTGAATACTGGTTGGATGGCACCTAACAACAATTTATACAGTTTTCAAACATTATCATTAAGAAGGTAAAGTAGGGCTGAAGGCATAGCTCAGTGGTAGAGCACTTGCCTAGCATGCAAAGGCCCTGAGTTTGGTCCTCAGCACTGGGGTCTGTGCGTGGGGGGGGAGGAAAATGGTTTATCACAACTATTTCATACTTGGAAAAACTGAGGCAATGATTCGCACAAACTCTTGTTTTTATTTAGGTGTGAATCCAAGACTGCATCCTTAATTTTTAAACCCTTATTCCAGGGCTTTTAAATTACCGGTATTGAATATATATCATTCATGGATATGAAAAATGAAAATATTTTATGCTTCTTTCAATACAAAAACCAAAACAGATTTATAAAACAAGAACAGTGCTGAGTACCCAGTAAAAAAAAATAGTATTAATCATCTGACCAATGTCAACTTGAATACTTTTCCCACTATAATCTTACTCTAATTCTCTTCTTTCACAACCCTTTTATTTTTTGATGACTCTTCTACTTCTAGATTATTTCAGACCTATCACTTTTTACTTCATTCTTGAACATAAATGAGCTCCTATTTCAATGCTTCTTATTGCTAGTCACACATCTCTGATAATTTGATATAAGGTATGAACATTTTGTTCCTCAAAATGTTCACATACAAAATATTTGCTTGAAATTTCAAAGATTTTGGTGACCACTCTCCCTTCTCAATGTACCTTAGATTATGATCCCCTGATCTTCCATGTGCCTGCCACCTAGAATTAAGATAATTTAGCAATTATCAGATCTCAATGATCAAATCGCAACAATACAGATTACCTCAATTTTATTATAGTGCTCACCCTATATAAAAGGTACTGATGTCCTTATGACAAAGGAAAATGGATTATGAGTACCATATCTAGTATTTGAATCAATGTGTCTTGCCTTCCATAGATGTTTCACCTGTTGTTGTTAGCTGTTGTCAAGTAGGGTCCAACTCATAGGGACCCTATGCACAATAGGACAAAATATAATCGGACACTGTGCCATGCACATGATCTTCTTTATTTTTAAGACCATTGTTGCAGTCATTGTGTCATCCACCTAGTTGATGGTCTTCCTTTTTTGCATTGAACTTCCACTCTCCCAAACATGATGTCATTCTTCAGGTATTGGTCCCTCCTGACAACATGTCCAAAACACATAAAATGCAGTCTAGCCATCCTTGCTTCCAAGGAGCACTCTGGGTTCACTCCTTCTAGGATGGATCTGTTGGTTCTTTTAGTAGTCCATGTATTTGGTAGTTCAATATTTGTAGATCAATATTTGTCTCCAGCACCATAATTCAAAAGCATTAATTCTTTTCTATATCCTTTATTCACTGCCCAGCTTTCACAAGCATATGATGTGACTGAAAATACCATGGCATGAGTCAGGCACACCTTTGTCTTCAATGTGACATCTTTACTTTTCAATGCATTAATGAGTCCTTTTCTTTTCCCAATGCAAAGCATCTTTTGATTTCTTGACTGCTGCTTCCGTGGGTGTTGATTAGAAAACCAAGTAAAGCAAAATCTTGAACAATCTCAATCTCTTCTCCACTTATCATGAAGTTTCTTACTGACCCAGTTGTACGGAATTTTGTTTTCTTGATCTTGCTGCGCAACTCATACTAAAAGCTGTGTTCTTTGATATTCATCAGTAAATGTTTCAAGTCCTCTTCACTTTCAGCAAACAGAGTAGTGTTATCTGTACAATGCAGCTTGTTAATGAGTCTTCCTCCAATCCTGATGCCACATTCTTCCACGTATAGTTCAGTTTCTAAGATTATTTGCTCAGCATAGAAAGCAAAGAGTTACAATGAAAGGATACAATATTGTTGTTGTTGTTGTGTGCCGTCGAGTTGGTATCCGACTCATAGCGACCCTCAGGGTTTTCAATGGCTGAGTGCTTCGGGATTGCCTTGGGAGTGGATTGCCAGGCCCTTCTCCCATTTTTGCGGTGCTGGGAATTGAACTCGGGGCCTCAGAGACTGCAGCGCAGCACTCTACCCACTGAGCTAAATCCCAGCCTGGATACAATATAGGAAAGCCTAAATGTTAATGTACTGGTAACATGACACATAATAACAGACATTTTATGCACTGCCTAGATACACACAGGACCTAAAATTTTTTAGTTTAAACCAGGAGCAGTGGTGCACACCTGTAATCCTAGTGGCTCGGGAGGCAGAGGCAGGAGAATCTCAAGTTCGAGACCAGAGGCAGTCTGCACAACTTAGTGAGACCCTGTTTCAAAAAGTAAAAAAATGGGCTGGGGGTGCAGCTCAGTGATCCAGCACTTGCAGAGCATGCAAGCGCAAGGCCCTGGGTTCAACCTCCAGTACTGAAAAAAAAAATTTTAGTTTATCTAAAAGTAATGTAATGGATATAAATATTTAACATGTATACATATATTTCTTTATATTCACATAGATACATGAATCTAAACTATGAGAAGTCTGATCCAAAAATGTATGACAAGTAATAAATCCTGTAGAGGTAGATACTGTATTGATGTAGATGGTGGCCTTATCAAAGCTGCTTAGGATGTTATGAATTAGTAATAAAAGGAACTACTTATCTTCTTTATTACTAAAAATAGTGGGCATTCCTTACTTCCATGTAATCAATTAGGCACTGTGTGTCATGCTTTGAAAGATTACATGGTGTTACTATAGGTTCATGATATTCAAAGAGCTAAGAAAAACCACATTATATAATAATTTTGAGGAACAATGTAAACAACCCCTCAACTAAGAGATTAAAATAATTAAGGTTTGTTTTTACAGTTGCTCTATGACTTAGTAACATTGCTTAAAACAAGTTATTGACTACACCACAATCAAGAACAAACAAAATAATATTTAAAATGTTAAACTGATTAATAATCCTGAAAACAGAATAGAGTTCTTAAAACACTGTTTGAAATATCATTTTATATATTTGCCACTCCATTCTATGACATCTATTGTTGTTAGGTGCCGTCGAGTCGGTATCCGACTCATAGCGACCCTCATAGGGTTTTCAATGGCTGACTGTTTCGGGATTGCCTTGGGAGTGGATTGCCAGGCCCTTCTCCCATTTTTGCGGTGTTGGATTGAACTCGGGACCTCAGAGACTGCAGGGCAGCGCTCTACCAGCTGAGCCAAATCCCAGCCCTCTATGACATCTACTTGGTTAAATTCCAATCAGCATGTCTAAGAGTTCAAATACACAGTTTACTTATTCTAGTGTTGAAGGGCCTTTCCATATTTCTCAACTGAAGACCATTAGGTTGCCATTATATACAGTGTAGTAAATGTCGTTTAATGAATGCATGTGGAATTCTGGAGATTACTACCCACTAGTGAAATTGCTATGTCATAAAGAAACATGGTAACCTTAGCAGAAACTGACAAATTTTTCAAAATGGTTATCCCAACAAAGTCTCATTTGCATTATATGAGAGTTCTAATGACATACATTCTTAATGTATGGTGGTGTCACATTGTACTGTTAATTTTAATTTTCCTGATGATTAATCAAGTCATCATGTTTTTGTGTCTTTGACTACTTGGATATCCTGATTTGTAAAGTTCCAGTTATTCTACTGTCTAGTGCCTTTTCAAAATATACAAATACAATGGATTGTAAATGTACTTTGCATATTCTGGACATGAGTTATTTTTGGATTTTTCCCACCATTCTGAGGGCTTCCATTTTACCCTCTTCATTGTATTTTTGGTATACAGAGGTTTTTAAATTTTCAAATAGCCCAATTTATCCAATCCCAATGTCTTCTGGATGGGGTTTGCCTTATTTTACTGATTAAGACCTCCAGTACAAGGTTGAATGGAAGCAGACAGTAGAAAGTGTGTCTCATTTCTGATAAGAGGAACGTCTTCAATAACATGCTTCACAATAGATGTTCCCTGTTAGATTTTGGCAGATAGTCCACCTTCAATTAAGGATGTTTCTCTTTATTCCTAATTTTATATCACATTTTCTAAAAAATCCCTATTACGTTTTGTCAAATACTTTTCATGAATCATTAGTCTCAGCTCTCCAAATTTTCTCTCTTAATTTGGTAAGCCATATGAATTGGGTTTCAAATGTCAAATCCTCTTTGCCAACCTGGAATAAATCTCACTGGAATATGATGCATTATTTTATCTATATATGACTGAATTTGATTTGCTATTTTTTTACTCATGAAATGTATCTATAACAGTGACAGTGATTGCCTTCAAAATTACTTTATTCTAATGTATTTAATAGGTTCTAGAGTCAATTATTGTCCAGTCTAATAAAAAGGGCAATGAAATAGTCACTCTTCTGCTTTCTAGAAGAGTTTATGTGATTGGAACTGGCATTTTTTTCTTCTTCAACTGTTGTTGTTGTTCTTGTTAGGTGCCGTCGAGTTGGTATCCGACTCATGTTGTTGTTAGGTGCCATTGAGTTGGTATCTGACTCATAGCGACCCTCATAGGGTTTTCAATGGCTGACTATTTCGGGATTGCCTTGGGAGTGGATTGCCAGGTCCTTCTCCCATTTTTGGGGTGCTGGGAATTGAACACGGGACCTCAGAGACTGCAGCACAGTGCTCTAGCAACTGAGCTAAATCCAACTCTTCAACTGTTAGGGTAAACTTACTGTTGAAGGCATCTGGACCAGAAGTTTTCTTTCTGGAAAAGGGTGTAAGTTAGCTTTTCTTGTTGTGACAAAATAGCTGATATAAGCAACTTAGAGGAGGAACGAAATATTTCAGCTCAGCATTTCAGAGGTTTCAGTCCATCATGGCACAAAGTATGTGGTGGAATAGAGCTGCTCAACTTACGACAGCCAGGAAGCAGACAGAAAGAAAGAAAGGGATTGAGGACCAGATAAAATTCTCAAGGTTTCACCCCCTGTGACCTACTTCCTCTGGCTAAGCTTTATCTCCTAGTTTCCATATATCTCAAAATAGCACCACCAGCTGGGGACCAGGTTTTCAACACATGCATTCAAACCATAACAGAAAATTTTTAGGTAATGGGTTTATTTTCTTTAATAACTAAAAGACTACTGAGATCTTTTACTTTGACTTCTGCCGCTTTGGTAGGTCACCTTTTACAATATATTTATTCATTTTATCTAAATTGTCAAATTACTCATGTAGGGCTATTCATAATATCCTCTTCTTTTTTTTCAACATCTTATCCAGGCAAAAAAATTCTTACAAGGTTGAATTTTACAATAAATATGTACCCAGCACTTGATTCCAACCATTAGTATCTTGTATTATGTACATATTTATCACCCTATCACTCATCATACTAGCTATCGGTTTTAATTTGTGGTGCATTTTGAAGCGGTCACAAATTGTATATATTACATACTTCCTCTTAAATATTCCATGCACATAATTAACTAGAGTTCAATACATGTTGGGGTTGGGTTTTTTTCCCATTATTGTTCTGTATTTTCCTTTTGAGATAAAACTTTACATTCAAGAAAACATACAAACTTTGGAATTGTGAGAGATATATACACCATTTAACCCAAACTCTATCAAGATGTAGAACTTTTTTCTCATTTCAGGTTTCTTAACATATATTCCCAGACAATCCCTTACCCCACCATTCCTCAGAGATGACCATTTCTCTGATACTTTTCACCATACCTTAGTTTACTCTAGAAATTTATATAAATGGAATTCACAACATGTACTGTGCTATACATGTCTTTGTATTTCAGGATAAAGTTCATCTATATTTTACATGAATCAGTAGTTTGTACCTTTTCATTCCTCAGTATAATTCCATTGTAGAAATATGCCAATGTGTTTGTATATTCTATTGGTGGATACCAGGAATGTTTCCATTCTGAGGCAATTATGAATAAAACTGTTATGAACATCCTTGAGAACTTACTGTATGTATTTTTACTTTCTTAGATGAACACATAAATGGAGAATTACTAGGACATAGGGTAGGTGTATTTTTACTTTTAAAAGAAACTACCAGAACTTTTTGTAAAGTGGGTATATCATTTCAAAATAGCTGTACCAGAAAGTGTGAGAGTCCTGATTGATTCATATTCTTGTCAACATTTGGTGGAGTCAGACATTTTAGTTTTAGTCAATTCAGTGGTATTTCATTGTAGTTTCAATTGGCATTTCTCTGATGACTAATGATGATGAATGATATATCATTTTAAATAATATGTAAATTGGAAGCCTGTCTCTGAATGGACAGTTGGTGAAAAACAAAAATTTTCTAACCAAAAATTAAAACAGAAGCTAGTCTTCCATTTCCAACCAAACCAGAGTTAATACAGATCTAATGAGTAACAAAGAGTCTCCTGGGAAAGAAAAGCCCAAGACTAGATGAATTTATTGCTGAGTTCTACTAGAATTTTATATAACTAATGCCAATGTTCCTCACATTATTCCATAAAATAAAAATGCTACCAAAATCATTCTACAAAGCCAATATTACCTTGATACCAAAGCTGGAACCAAAAAATAGAAAGAAACATCAAAATGATGCAGAGCAATAACCTCCCTTCAATGATTACACTAATTGTAAATGGTCTCAACTCATCATTCAAAAGGCACCAAGTGGCCAATTGGATTAAAAAAACAAAAGCCCTTGATTTGTGGGATCCAAGAGATTCATCTCAACCTTTGTTGTTGAAACCATAAAAGCCTGAAAATGAAAAGATGGAAAAGTTTACCAAACATGTGGGAATCAAATAAAAGCAAGAATAGTGATATTAATTTCTAAAATTTAGACTTCAATCTTAAACTAATAGAAGAGACAATGATAGTCACTGCATATTAGTAAAAGGAACAGCCATCAAGAAAGTTGTAATGCTATTAAATACTTATTCCCCAAATGTAGGAGAACCTAGTTTCATATAACAAACTTAATTGGTGTTAAGGAACACATTGGTCCAGACACAATAATTGTGGGAGACTTCAATACACCACTCTCTAAAAAAGACAGGTCATCAAAGGAAAAAATTAATAGAGAAACAATTGACTTAAATAGACCCATAGACCAACTGGACCTAACAGATGTCTACAGAATATTCCAGCCATCAGATGTAGAATACACATTCTTTTCTGCACCACATGGAACTTTTTCTAACATAGACCATATTTTGGTCCACAAATGTAGGGAAAAATTGGGAGGAAACTGGCAAAAACCCCAAACCTGGGAAAACAGCTTTTGAAGATCTGATTTGTAAATTAGAAATCTAGGGAAAATGAAAGTAACTCGATTGGACATTTGTACAAAACCCATCATAAATCCCCTCAATCTGACAGGACAATTAGAAAACAAAGGACTCAAAGCTGATGGGCTCAGGCCATTTGGGGCAAGCTTTATAAGGAGCTGCACTGCAGCAGTTCTCTCTCCTCTCTCCTTTCTCCTCTCTCCTCTCTCCTCTGTCCTCTCTCCCTCTATCTCTCTATCTCTCTATCTCTCTCTCTCTTGCCTGGACTACTGATGAAGATAGAACTCTTTCTCTGGATTCAACCAGCAACACAAAAGCATCTCTCCTTGTGACCACTGAGACCAGGACAACTAGACAGCGTTCTCAAGGAAAAACAGACTACAACAAGCAAGCTGAGGAAAGCCTCTTGGACCCAGTGCCAGGAGGCCGAAGCTGAACACTGTTTCCCGTCCTAGCAATGGAGGTAGAAGAGCCGCCACTGCCCTTGAGGCAGTATAAGAGCTGCTAACACTTGTTATAACTGTGCACTTGTTTGGGTTTCTCTCGGCCTTTATCAGGGCAGAGAGCCAATAAAGATCTGTTTGTCCCTGCAGGGCAAAAGCACCTTTTTCCTTTTTCCCTCTCATGGTGTTCCTGAGGGCTGCAGGAGTCTGCGCCCCTCACTCAAGGTTCCCAAGTGACTTGTGTTTAGTTATCTGTGTGCATGGCAGCACCTCTCATTCGAACATCCAGGCCAGACCAGGAGGTGTGTGCCCCCCACACAAAAATAGCCTCCACCAATACAAAAAAGTTGAAATCATCCCCTGTACCTTATCAGATTACAATGGAATAAAACTAGAGCTCAAAAACAAGAAAAACTTAAGAAATGTTACAAATATATGGAGACTAAATAACACGATTCTGAATGATCAATGAGTCATCAAAGAAATAAGGAAATTTAAAAGTTCCTGCAATCAAATAATGAAAATACATCCTACAAAAATTTATGGGATATAGGAAAGAGAGTTCTAAGACGGAATTTCATAGCCATATGTATCTTCATCAATAAATTAGGGTAGGTCAAATTAAAAAGCTAAATGACACATCATAAGGCACTAGAAAGCCAACAACAAGCCAACCCCAAAAGGAGTATACAGAAAAAATTATTTAGATCAATGCAGAAATTAATAAATTAGAAACTAAAAGGATAATACAAATAACTAATGAAACCAAGAGCTGGTTCTTTGAAAAATTCAACAAAATTGACAAACCTAAGCCAGACTCACCAAAAGAAAGAGAGAAAAAGCCCAAACTAAAAAGATCAGAGATGACAAAGGGGACATAACAATAGAACCAACAAAATCCAGATCATCAGAGACTACTTTGAGAAATTGTACTCCTCCCAAAATGAAAATACCAAAGAAATGGATAAATTCCTTAACGTGTATGAATTACCAAAACTAAGTCTTAAGGACATAAGCAAATTAAACAGACCCATTGAAGCCACCAAGTTAGAGGCAGTAATAAAAATGTCCCAACAAAGAAAAACCCAGGTCCTGTTGGGTTCACAAACCTTCAAAGAAAAATCAATACCAATTCTCCACAAATTATTTCATAAAACAGAAAAAGAAGGTATATTTCCAAATCCATTCTATGAAGCCAGTATCATCCTGATACCAAAACCAATGAACTATACAGAGAAAGAGAAATACTGGCTGTTTTCCATGATGAACATTGACGCAAAACCCCTCAATAAAATTCTGGCAAACCTAATACAGTAACATATAACAAAGATCATATACTATGATCTGGTGGATTTCATTCCATCCATGGGAGGCTGATTCAGCATACAAAAACCAGTTAATGAAATTCAACATATCAAGAGACTTGCAGTCAGAAATAACATGATACTCTCAATTCATGCTGAGAAGGCCTTTGATAAAGTGCAACATCCCTTCATGATAAAATTACTGAAGAAATTTGGGATAGAAAAAAACCTATCTCAACTTCCTAAAGCCCATCTACAAGAAACCTATAGCCAACATCATTTTAAATGGGGAAAAATTGAAATCATTCCCGCTAAGCTAAGGAGCAAAACAAGGATACCCACTCTCTCCTCTCTTATTCAATACTGTGATTGAAGTCCTAGTCAAAGCAATCAGGCAAGAGAAAAAATTTAAAGGAATAAAGATAGGGAAAGAAGTCATACTATCCTTGTTTGCATGTGACATGATCCTATACCTAAAGAAACCTAAAATTCCACTAAAACACTTTTAGAAGTAACTAATTCCTTCAGCAAGGTAGCAGGATACAAAATCAACACTCAAAAATCAGTAGCCTTCTTTTAAACCAAGAGTAAACAGGAAGAGAAAGAAATCAAGGCAATCTCATTCACAATAGCCCACCAAAGAATTAAATATTTAGGAATCAATCTAACCAAAGACCCAAAAGACCTCCATAATGCAAACCTCAAAACATCAAAGAAATAAATAGCAGAAAATACCAGAAGATGGAAGGATCTCCCTTGCTCATGGATCAGAAGAATTAATATTGTGAAAATGGCTATACTACCAAAAGTGATTTACAGATTTAATGTAATGCCCATTAAAATTCTAATGATATACTTTGCAGAAATAGAAAAACAAATCCTAAAACTCATATGGAAACACACAAGACCATGTATAACCCAAACAACCCTAAGTAGCGAAAATAGTGCAGGAAGTATCACAATACCTGACTTCAAACTATACTACAGGGCCATAGTGGCAAAAGCAGCTTGGTACTGGCATCAAAATAGGCATGAAGATCAATGGAACAGAACTGAAGACCCAGAGATACACTCATGCCACTTGATCTTTGACAAAGGGACTAACAACGTTCATTGGAGAAAAGATAGCTTCTTCAACAAATGGTGCTGGAAATATTGGATATCCATTTGCAGAAGACTGAAAATAGACCTGTATCTCTCAATCTATATGAAAGTCAACTCAAAATGGACCAGAGACCTCAACATAAAACCAAAAATCTTAAAACTACTAGAAGAAAAGGTAGGGAACATGCTCCAAGACATAGGCATAGGCAAATATTTATTTCCTTAACAAGACTCCAGTTACCCAGGGAACAGCACAAAGAATTGACAAATGGGATTACATAAAACTAAAAAACTTCTGTACAGCAATGGGAACAAAAGAGTAAAGGGAGAGCCCACAGAATGGGAGGAAAATCTTTGCATCTTACACATGTGACAGAGAACTAATTTCTAGAATACATAAAAAAAACTTAAGAAGCTAAACATCAAAATAACAAATAACACAATAAATAAGTGGGCAGTGGAACTGAATAGACAATTGTCAAATGAAGAAGTACAAAGGGCCAATAAACACATGAAAAAATGCTCAGTGTCCCTAGCCATTAGGTAAATGAAAATCAAAACAGCACTGAGATTCCACATCATTCCAGTAAGAATGGCCAAGACTAACAAAACAAATAATAACAAATGGTGGTGAGGATGCAGAGAAAAGGGAACTCTTATACTGCTGGTGGGACTATAAATTAGTTCAGCCACTTTGGAAATCAATATGGAGGCACCTTAGAAAACTAACAATAGAATTGCCATATGACCCAGTTATCCCACTCCTGGGAATATACCACAGGGACACCTGCACTTCTATATGTAATGCAGGACTCTTCCTAATTCTAAGGATATGGAATCAACCAAGATGTACCTTCATAAAAAGGAGTGGATTGAAAATTGTGGTATTGATACATGATGGAATATTACTGAGCAATAAAGAAGAATAAAATGATGTCATTTGCAGCAAAATGGATGGAATTTGAGAACATCATCTTAGACGAATTAACTCAATCCCCAAAAGAGAAATATCACATGTTCTCATTCTTTGTGGGAACTAAATATTAGAGGAAGGAAAAACTATATATATGTAGATATATAAAAATGAACAATCACACCAATCTAAGAAGGGAAAATATTAGCAGATCAGAAAGAAAGGGGGAGGTAACCTGGGTGGGAGAAGAGGTTGGGAATGGGGGGAGTGGAGGGAAAATAATGTATAAGGGTAAAAAGGGAGAAAAACTCTCCAAATATATGATGCAGCTATATATGAGTACATGTAAAATGTAGGGGAAAGGAAAAAATTGATGAGAATATAACCCATGATTTCATATAATTTTTCTACCATATTAATTAAAACTCCTACTTTTTTCTTTTCTTTGCTTCTTTAGTTTACACTGTAAAATATGTAACATGATGAATGTGGAAGCAAAAGTGATTTAATAGTTGCATAATGGATATCACAAATGATTTATTACTCTGTACCCCACCAACATTTCTAAACAAATTTTTAAAAGCCTGAAGAAACCAGGAATATAAGGAGCATACCTCAACATAATAAAGGTGATATACAGGAATCTATAGCCAACACTGTACTAAATGGAGAAAAACTAAAAGCATTTCTTCTAAAATCAGGAATGATCCAAGGTATTTATTTCTCCCCATTCTTATTTAATACAGTGTTTGAATGCTTAGCCACAGCAAGAAGGCAAGATGATGAAATAAAGGGGATACAAATAAGAAAGAATTCAAATTCTCACTATTTGCAGATTATTGATTTGTTTTTTAGGTACTTAGGGGTTGAACCCAGGGTCTCATACATACTTTGCAAGTGCTCTGCCACTGGGCTGCACTCTTAACTTGTTTATATTTTATCTTGAGACAGGGTCTTGCTAAGTTACGCAGGCTGCTTCTGGCCTCAAACATGGGATTCTCCTGTGTCTGCCTCCCAAGTCACTGGGATTACAGGCATGAGCCACTGCACCTGGTTGATCCTTTACTTAAACAACCACAAAGACTCCACCAGGAAATTCTCCAGTTTGATAAATACTTTAAGTTGAAGGAAATACAATCAACACACAAAAGCCAATAGATTTCCTATATCCCAAACCAGCAACACACTGAAAACAAATCAGAGCCGAGTGTGGTGGCACACACCTATAATCCCATCGGCTTGGGAGGTGGAGGTAGGAGGATCACAAGTTCAAGACCAGAGGCAGTCTGTGTA